>JALPQI010001265.1:0-138159 GCA_025490895.1 Thaumatotibia leucotreta | reverse complement strand
TATGCAAAATGGTTGGGTTTGGATGAAAGGTCATGGATTGACAAGAGCAAGCTTCTCAATTTTACAAATGAATATTATCAATTAATTTTACAAATGAATATTATCAATAAATTTTACAAATAAATATTATCAATTAATTTTACAAACAAATATTCTTAAATGGAAAAAAATACTCTTGTTTTTCATATCATTTCCTTGAATAAAAAACACATTATCAGACACAATTTATTAACTACAGATCATCATCGTCATCATCATCATCAACCATGCAAGGTTGGTTAAATACAAAATTTGAAATGTCACAATTAAAATAATAATCGCATTTATAATTATAGGTACATTCACATGTTGGCAGAGGCTTTATCAAAATGTATACACTATTTATGCGATAACTTTAAATGTTTTCAATTAACACAATTATTAAAATATTCGCATTGGCAAATTCATTCGCATGTTTAAAAAGGGTTTATTTTAAATTTATACATAACTACATATCGAGTATATATTACTCACATGTTTTAGCAATTAGTTATCTACACAGAAATGAATATACACTAGAAGAAGCAAATGTATCTACTTCGCGTGTCCGAACTCAGTAGCAGCTACTGAGATGGCCATTTCTAATGACAGTTGCCTCGAACTCGACTGTGAGCGATGACGGCAGCATTATACCGCCTACCATCCCGCGGTGCGCACACTCCATGCCAGAAATTCGCATCTCCCAGAAAGATGTTCGGCGGGAGTTGCTGTCGTTAAACGTTCACAAGTCGAGCGGGCCAGACGGCATACCTGCAGTGGTGCTTAAACGTTGTGCTCCTGAGTTGTGTCCTGTGTTAACGCGTCTCTTCGCTCTTTCCAGTATCAAACGGGAAGTTCCATCTTCGTGGAAGACGGCCCTTGTGCACCCTGTTCCAAAAAAGGGCGACAGATCGGATCCATCGAATTATAGGCCTATCGCTATCACCTCCCTTCTCTCTAAGGTCATGGAGCGTATAGTTAACGCTAAGCTCCTTGGTTACCTAGAAGAACACGATCTTATAAGCGACCGCCAGTATGGCTTTCGCCACGGTCGCTCTACCGGTGATCTTCTAGTGTACCTCACTCACCGCTGGGCATCAGCCATTGAGAGTCAAGGCGAGGCTTTGGCAGTCAGCCTAGATATAGCGAAGGCGTTCGATCGGGTCTGGCATAGGGGCCTTTTGTCGAAGTTGCCATCTTATGGACTGCCCGGGGGGTTATGCAGATGGATTGCTAGCTTTTTGTCCGGCAGACGCATTCGTGCCGTAGTAGACGGTAGCTGCTCTGATAGCATGGACATAAACGCTGGCGTCCCGCAAGGCTCTGTGCTATCCCCAACGCTGTTCCTTCTGCATATCAATGACATGTTGTCTATCGGCGACCTCCATTGCTATGCGGATGACAGTACTGGGGATACTTTTTACACAGGCCGTGCTAATATCCCTCGCTCTGTGGTACTGGAAAGTCGCGGAAAACTTGTGTCTGACATCGAGAACACTTTATCTAGAGTCTCGTTATGGGGTCGGGATAACCTAGTCAGGTTCAACCCCACAAAGACACAAGTTTGCGCGTTTACCGCTAAAAAAAACCCCATTTACTGTGGCTCCAAAGTTCCAAGACACAGCTCTTAACATGTCAGGGAGTATTGGGATCCTCGGAGTCGACATTTCCAACGACGTCCAATTCCGATGTCACCTAGAGGGAAAAGCTACGCTGGCATCCAAAAAGCTCGGGGTGCTCAATAAAGCGAGGGGATACTTTACTCCGGGGCAAAGACTTCTGTTATATAAGTCGCAAGCCAGGCCCCATATGGAGTATTGCTGTCACCTCTGGGCAGGAGCACCTGTATACCAGCTTGCACCCTTTGACTCGGTTCAGAGACGAGCTGTCCGAATAGTCGACGATCCCAGACTCACAGGCGGTATTGAACCCTTAAGTCTAAGGAGAGACTTCGCCTCCTTATGTGTGTTCTATCGTCTGTACAATGGGTTGTGCTCTGAAGAACTATTCGACATGATGCCAACGTCCACTTTTCATCATCGCACCGCTCGCCACCGACTGGGCGCTCATCCTCACACCTTGCAGCCTAAATGGTCGCGCACCGTGCGGTTTCAGAGGAACTTCCTCCCGCGGACGGTCCGTCTGTGGAATGAGCTCCCTGCCGAGGTTTTCCCGTTGGACTACAGTATGGGGTTCTTCAAAAGAGGAGTGTACAAGTTCTTATTGGGTCGGCAACGCGCATGTGAAACCCCTGGGGTTGCAAGCGCCCATAGGCTACGGTGACTGCTTTCCATCAGGCGGGCCGTATGCTTGTTTGCCACCGACGTGGTATAAAAAAAAAAAAAGTCCACATACGTCAGCTGTTGCAGCCGCACGTAAGAAAAAAAAATACAAAATGCCTCATTGCATGATAATTAACTGCACCAGCCCAAACATTTCCAACGCACAAAAACAAAAACATATTTCCCATCACACGTAAGTAATTTTTAAATAATATTGTGCGTGAATTCATTTTTAATCATTTTTTCCGTATTTTTATTTATGCGTCCAAGGATGTACCTAAGTAACTATAGAATTACGTTACAAACCGGCGTTTACATTGCATTGCTGCGTTTGCTTTAAGCGTTTGATCGACCATGTGTGTTAAAGAGATGATGAATATGAGACTAGCGATACTCTCGCGTATCGCTTTGACTTCGTAGTACAGCCCGTTCGTAGTATTTCTCATTCGTCCGTCAAATTTAGCGAGTAGTGTTGTTCGTTCAACAATAAATATAATAGTGAGCGAGCGAGCCCACAGATATAAAATCTATGTGTACGAGAGAGACGGCTGCATTGTTGCGGGTGGAGGGGCAGGGGAAGTTCACTACGGTTCAATAACAATAAAATCACGTACACACAGTAGCAACAGTATAGTGAACTTCTCCGCCAACTGAATGCTGTAATTTAAATTAAAATACGTCTCATTCGGCAAGTGTTCCATAATCTGCATAAAACTATTAAAATCTACATTAACATCACCGTTCTCTTCCTCAACACTCACTGAAATGTTATCCCACAACCGCAACAGCGCTTCATAGTCACTGCTGCCGTTATTGTCCACATACAACGTGTTCAGGTAAAAGTTCATCTCCGTTATTAAATTGGAGACAGGCATTTCCTGAATCCAATATTGTGTAAATTCATGTCTATCCAAAAAGTCAATTAAATTATATTAAAAAAAAAATAACAGCATTACATGTCAGGATTTCTACGGACATGGTCAAAAACATGAAAATTGAAAATGTTAAAAAAAAACCGCAGTGTCGGTGGTAGCGGTGGCGGTTGTAGCAGTGGTGGTTGTAGCGGTGGCGGTGGTAGCAGTGGTGGTTGTAGCGGTGGCGGTGGTAGCAGTGGTGGTTGTAGCGGTGGTGGAGCGACGATTTTTAGTCGGAAACTTCAGATGTAATGGTAATCAGAGATGGGCAAAATTTATTCGAATGAAGAATAACGAATAAGAATAAAAAAAATCATCGCGGATGACGAATGAAATTGTCGGATGATTATTCTGATTCGAATAAATTATTCGTGTAATAATTTATTCGCGGATAATTTATTCGTCGAATGAATTTTCACGAATAATTACTAGAACAAAGTCACTTTCTGCAGTCTGTCTGTCTAGGGACAGACAGACTGCAGACTGTACGAGTATGGTCAGATTTTTAAAACTCCCCAATACGCATTCGATTCGATGAGTTATGACTAACACTTTGGGAACCCACGTACTCCTCATCATCGCTTGATTCACTTATATTTTCAATGAGAAATATCACGACGCGGTAAAATTTGTTATATGCTTTGCACTGCAACCAAATGGAAACTGTCAACTCTGACAAGTTTAAATTATGCTTTGAAAGATTCGCTCAGAAGCAAGCAATTGATAAGAAAATACGGTTTTCTCGCTCATAAATATATCTGTCTCTTTCTACTAATACTTTGTGTATGACTAACCCATTGTCACGCTAATTATACTTACTACCTGGGTTTATCTTTTACCCCTAACCCTTAACATTCTTTAGTGTGTTAGAACTTAGATTAGAACAAATTACAGTATTCACGATTTATGTTAAATATTATGGTTCATGTTGTTTAATTTAAAAGAATGCAACAGTCAAAATATTGTTTTCGTAGATTTATTCGAATGAAAATAACGAATAAATCATTCGTCGTTTAAAAACCAGCAGAATAAATCATCCGCGAATAAAGAAATTGTAAATTATTGTTTATTCTTATAATTGGGTATGTCAAGTTTTTTGAAGTGGTGTAAATTATATTTTATTTGGATGATAGGCTTCCTAAGGATCACGAAAAACCAGTTATTTTATTTTTATAACTATTAATTTATTATTAATATTATTTATAATATTTTTAATTTATGGCTCACAAGCTAAACGACTTTTGCACTACTGAAAATTAAAAAAACACATGATGGTTGTCATATATGTCACTGTCAAAAATAACTACGTATGTGTAACAGTGTTTCTACTTGAACAACCATTGAATGTTATCATGTTATCAATGTTAACAACTTAATACCGTTTTACACAAGGTTTGCTCGAAAACAGACTGAAATAGGTGAGAACGGACTATCATGCATTTCACCGGTACGTACAGGAGTGTTTTTGCGCCTCTCATTTCAGCAACATTGTGTTTGTCACTGGTGTGGAAATAATCTAAAATCATAACCATGTCCATATGTGGCAAGTTTCTTGAATCCGCTCGATCAAATCCACTCATGTTAAAAATCAAACGGCAGTTGTTGAAAATCCAAGCGAGGGTCGTCAGAAAGGCAAGAAAACGTAGTCCAAAAAGCAGAGCGTAGGTAGTCACAGGAAGATCCAAACGTTGTCCAAAATATCGTGTAGGGGTCATGGAGTAGTGCAGCAAGATCAAGAGTCCAAAATTCGTGCTGAGGTCGTTAAAAATATTCTATAAATCACTGAAACCACCAAATGCAATCGAACGAACAAAACCGTTGAATGACGTAGTTATTTTTGACAGTGACATATTTGACAACCATCATGTGTTTTTTTTTAATTTTCAGTAGCGCAAAAGTCGTTTAGCTTGTGAGCCATAAATTAAAAATATTATAAATAATATTAATAATAAATTAATAGTTATAAAAATAAAATAACTGGTTTTTCGTGATTCTTAGGAAGCGTATCATCCAAATTAAATATAATTTACACCACTTCAAAAAACTTGACATACCCAATTATTCCAATAAAAAATTATTCGAATAATACCCATCTCTGATGGTAATGTATCTTGCCTCTTCCTTCCTTTAATAGGTGACAACTTCTTCTTGTTTAAACCTAGTTAAGTTTTAAAAACATTGAAGCATCCTTAACCTATTTTCGCTCATCACGCCATATTCCATGAGATATATTAATTACCATTTTCATAACACACAATAACACCTTTGATTTATAATTATATTGTTCCACAAACCCTACAAGATACATAATTATTTTGCAAAACAACAAATACAACCTCGCGCTTACATTTTACCATGACATTGTCGTGGTTTTCCTTCATCGATCACTATTAATGCATCTAAATTCTAAACATTGTTTCACAACTGCAAATGAGTGTTCTGAAAGCCTCAAACCACTTTTTCTCATAGTCGCAAAGACGTTTATTGATTTTCTGTCATTTCCATACAAAACAGTGGTCTGAAAGCCTTATATCTACACTACTTCAGTTTGCTTCTTCTCACTTACTCGTAGGGTTCATGTTCCAGAAGCACAAAGAAATACCTATAGTGAGTATGAGAGCGTGGACTAATTTGGTTTTAGTAGCTTTGGTGATACTTCGGTCCTTCCGTGTTTTCTTTAGCTTGTCCGCCCCTCTTCTTGTAACTTAGGAAAATATATTGTAGCTTAGCTTAAGGTCTGACTTGGCTAGTTCTCATAAAATACCAATTATTATGTTCGATAGCTAGTTTCTGCTTTATTAACAAAAAAACTTTTATGTAGTAAGGCATTTCGAAATATAACTAACGTGAGACTCAAACATATTAAAATATTATCGAACCGGGTTACTCACGTATTTAAGTCGATGATAGCTCGTTATAGCAGGGCGCAGGCCCGTGGTACGTGTCGGGCTTTGGCCGAGGGTGCTCCGGACGAGGACCCTCTTAATGGGGCGAAACACGTCGAGCAATCATCGACTTAAATACGTGAGTAACCCGGTTCGATAATATTTTAATACATTTCGAAATAAATATTTACTAAGTACTAAATAATAACTCGTATAACATTTTTTGCTTCTTTTAGCCTCAGAAATATGCTATTAAAATGGGCACGTTATATAACGATCTTATGACATGTTAGACATTCCTCGATACAACATCATCTGATATAACAGCTATACATGGACGGTCGTGCGAACCTACCGGCGACAGACAATTGGAAACAGCAACCGTCGAGTTCAGTATCGCGGGCCTCCTCCCCGACCACTCGCGGACACTACACTAACGTTGTTCACTAGATGTTTCCGTTTTAGGTGTCTTTGTAGAACTTTTTAATATTTACTAGCATAGTTACTGTTCGCGACGCAAAATTTACCTACGAGTATACCAATAACGTGTTTGTCAGAGGTGAGATGGATGCGGGAGTCGGGGTGCATCCATTGCATCTATGCATTTCCGAAGATACCCGAGGTTGGTGCCGATCTAAATTCCGTGACCGCCGCACAGTAGATCGAAATGAATAAAAAATGGACATTCGCTTTTTTTCCTAAAAATCATATTTAAAAAAATGCTCTTCGGTTGGACATAATAAGAGGAATAAAAAATGTTATATAACATTTTTCAAAATGAAGCTTATTTTAAGCAGAAAAAAATAAAATGTGTTTTTTTGTATGAAACTAAAAAATAGGTATCTTATTGTAAGAAAACCGTAACCGATCCCGCTTTCAAATTTTTAGAATATCATTGTCCTACCTTAGATCAGTACAAAATAGTTAAAACCTTATCTCAGTAGGTGCCCGTTTTCTTTTGTAATCCAATCAAAAGTCAGTAAAATGCAACATTTTTCTTAGTTCTTAATTTTTTTATTTTCATTGAGAAAACGGTGTATTCAGGACAATTTAGTATAAAAAAGTTTATATGACATTTTATTAAGAATAAATACAATTTTTTATAAGAAAATTGTATTGAAATAGAAACATTTATTGCGGTGAATTTATTGATAGTAAACAAATAGCTAAAATATACTTGATATCAACAATAACGATATAAGTAAATAAAAAAATGCCTTTAAAAATCTTTATTATTTACCACCTTCCTTTAAATAATAGAAAACATAAGCACTGATGACGCTGAAAATATAGAAATGTCTGAAAGTGTAGAAGAAGGTGGTGAATAAAATAGATCTAAGATACAATGTATTGTTTTTATAACTTACATTGTAATTTTAAAATTATAAATAACGTGAGGCTCAAACATATTTAAATATGTTTATTTATCAAACGGGTTACTCATGTAATTTAAAGTCGATAGTTGCTCGACATGTTCGATCCATTAAGAGGATCCTCATCATGGAGTACCCGCAACCAAAGCCCGACGAGCACTACGTCGCTGCACGTGATCGTTTAATTACATTATAACTGTTGATTTCAAGTATATTTTAAATTTTTGTTACTACCATAGTTAGTAAAAACATCGCAATAAATGTTTTAAATAAATAAATAAATATCTTGGGACATCTTACACAAATCGACCTAGTCCCACGGTAAGCTCAATTAAGGCTTGTGATGTGGGTACCAGGCGACGATATATATACCTAATAGACAGATAGATATAGATACTTAAATACATAGACAGCCATGACCAAGGAACAAACATTTGTGATAAATAAATACACAAAGAATGCCCTCGCCGGGATTCGAACCCGGAACCTCCTGCTTCGTAGGCACGGTCACTACCAACTAGGCTACGGAGGCTGACGCAATAAATGTTTGATTTCAATGTCTTAATTTTAACCATTTTCTTGAGAAAACTTGTATTTATCTGTATAAAAATGTCATAAATATTTTATTTTTATACTAAATTGTCATGAATATACCGTTTTTTTAATGAAAATAATAAAATACTTAACTAAGAAAAATGTTGTATTTACTGACTTTTGATTGGACTATAAAACAAAAACGGGCACCTACTGAGATAAGGTTTTAACTATATTCTACTGATCTAAAGTAGAACAATGATATTCTAAAGATTTGAAAGCGGGATCGGTTACGGTTTTCTTACAATAAGATACCTATTTTTCATTTTCATACAAGAAAAACACATTTTATTTTTTTCTGCTTAAAATAAGCCTCATTTTGAAAAATGTTATATAACCTATTTTATTCCTCATATCATGTCTAACCAAAGAGCATTTATTAAAATAGGATTTTTAGAAAAAAATGGGAATGTCCCTTTTTTATTCATTTCGATCCACTGTGCGCCGCACGTCTCTTGCGCTCATTTTTTTACATGTCTACCTACTTTCCGATTTTAAAAAGACAATATACAAGTTTAGAGCTTTTCCGGACTTTCACTCGTGTTATAGACTCCCAACCGTTACAGTTACAGTGGTTACAAATAAATATCTTCTACCTGCTATGAATCTTCTGGTGCTTTCGTAACTCTGTCTTTGTAATACACCTGTACTCACAAAGATTACATTTGTGAGGCTTATCTCCAGTGTGCGTCATCTCATGACATTGTAGATTTGATTTCCGTCTGAACTTCAAGTCACATGGTGCTGCTTTTAAACGGCTTCTCGCCAGTATGAATCCTCTGGTGCTTTCGTAAATCTTCATTTCTGATACACCTGTACTCACAAAGATTACATTTGTGAGGCTTAACGCCAGTGTGTATCATCTCATGTTTCCGTAGGTAAGATTTCAGACTGAATTTTTTGTTACATGCAGCACATTCAAACGGCTTCTCGCCAGTATGAATCCTCTGGTGATATCGTAAATTACTACGATCATTGCACCTGTACTCACAAAGACTACACTTGTAAGGCTTAAGGCCAGTGTGGGTCATCTCATGACTTTGTAGATATGATTTCCGACTGAACTTCGAGTCACAAGTGCTGCATTTAAACGGCTTCTCTCCAGTATGAATCCTCTGGTGCCTTTGTAATATACTAAGATAACTGCACCTGTACTCACAAAGACTACACTTGTAAGGCTTAACGCCAGTGTGTGTCATCTCATGACTTTGTAGATATGATTTCCGACTGAACTTCGAGTCACAAGTGCTGCATTTAAACGGCTTCTCTCCAGTATGAACCCTCTGGTGCCTTTGTAATTTACTAAGATAACTGCACCTGTACTCACAAAGACTACACTTGTAAGGCTTAACGCCAGTGTGTTTCATCTCATGACTTTGTAGATATGATTTCCGACTGAACTTCGAGTCACATGTGCTGCATTTAAACGGCTTCTCTCGAGTATGAATCCTCTGGTGCCTTTGTAATTTACTAAGATCACTGCACCTGTACTCACAGAGATTACATTTGTAGGGCTTAACGCCAGTGTGTGTCATCTCATGACTTTGTAGATATGATTTCCGACTGAACTTCAAGTCACATGTGCTGCATTCAAACGGCTTCTCTCCAGTATGAATCCTCTGGTGAATTTGTAATTTATTACGATCATTGCACCTGTACTCACAGAGATTACATTTGTAAGGCTTAACGCCAGTGTGTATCATCTCATGTCTTTGTAGGTGAAATCGCCGGCTGAACGTCTTGTTACATATGCTGCATTTAAACGACTTCTCCCCAGTGTGAATCCTCTGGTGCCTTTGTAAAACTGAGCGAGTAATGCACCTGTACTCACAAAGATTACATTCGTAAGGCTTAACGCCAGTGTGTGTCATCTCACGACTTGGTTGTATATTTACGTTGTGAATGCTCAAATGAGTCAGCAAACTATTCTTATCACCTGTCGTGTACTCGCACACATCACACATGAAATACGACACACTATGTTCTCTCTTCTCGTGCTCTAGTAAAATAAATTTTGTATGAAAATTACAACTACAAAACGCACATGATAACTCTTGGGGTCTGGACGAACGGTGAAAGTGTTGTATGTGATTCCTTAAAATAGTCTTGTTAGTGTAACGTTCGCCGCAGTGTTCACACGTATAAGGTTTCTCCCCACCGCGCATGCTCGTGTGTCCCTCATCGCCGCGGAGGCGCTCGAGCCTCACGGAGCAAGTCATCGCGAGCTGTCGCCGGGCGCGAGGACAGACTGCAACAACAATACAAGTAAAACGTGAGACCACGCACGTGTGAGAGGGAATGAAATTGAGCGTCGGTTACGGCATCTGTACTGAATAAATAAATAAATAAATAAATATCTTGGGACACCTTACACAAATCGACCTAGTCCCACGGTAAGCTAAATTAAGGCTTGTGATGTGGGTACCAGGCGACGATATACAGGGTGTAAGTCTAATATGGGCGAAGCTCTTAATGGGTGTTAGTTTACGACATAATAAGTACATTCAAATAACTTTTACTTCAAATTAGAGCAACAAAAATTTCCATACAATATAATTCGGCGCGCAATGTAGAGCAACATACGCGAGTTAAACACTCGATGACAGCTAATTTCAAAAGCAGATGACATAACTGCCATATTAACAATAACAAATGTTCGTACCTATATTGCTGCTCCGATAATCTTAAAAAAATTCTGTGAGATCATAATTAAGAGTAACTTTAAAAAAACCTTGTAATCCATGATTACACTAATGAATCCCATGTCTGGTTTAATTGATCGCCCGTATTAGACTTACACACTGTTTATAATACGTAGGATGCCCTGAAAATTTCGGGAATTTAATACTTAGGAACGTATATTTGACATGTGTTATACCTCTTTCTTACAAGCATAGTCTCATATTCGAAAACATTGGCCACTTAGAAAAAAAAAACAATGTCCGATTTTCAATTGTTTTTTAAAGTCGTTGAGTCGCTGTTGAAAATGTAGCTGTCCCGCGAAAGTTTTAGAGCAATGATTTATTATGACTTTAAAAGTGGATTAACACAACAACAATGTGGAGACCGATTAACTATTGCTTTTAGTAGTGAAGCACCTTCAAAGACGACCATATACAGGTGGTATTCGGAATTCCAACGTGGCCGTGTGTCTCTTACGGATGACGTACGTGAGGGTCGACCGAAAACGGCCGTTACCGATCAAAACATCGATGTTGTTCGCCAACTGATAAAGGAAGATAGGCATGTTACATATCGGGAGATTCAGGAGACTTTAGGCATTGGAATGAGTCAGGTACAAGTTATTTTACAACAAGAGTTGGGCGTGCGGAAGTTATTTTCCCGGTGGATTCCTCACTTGTTATCTGACGACCAGAAAACGGTACGTGTCAATTGGTGCCGCAAAACTTTAAAAAGATTTAATGGAGGAAGCTCAAATGCCGTTTTTAGTATTGTGTCAGGTGACGAATCATGGATTTACGCATATGAGCCTGAATCGAAAAACCAATCTCGAGTTTGGGTTTACGAAGACGAACCGAAGCCGACAAAAGTTGTTCGTTCTCGCAGCACGATCAAAAAAATGGTAGCCACGTTTGTCTCCAAATCGGGTCACGTGGCGACTATCGCTCTTGAAGATCGAAGAACTGTCAATGCCGATTGGTATATAGGCGTTTGTTTACCGATTGTTTTTGCTGAACTGCGAAAAACTAACCCTAACCGCCGTATTATACTACACCATGATAATGCCAGCCCTCACACCGCTCAGAAAACAGACGACTATCTGAAGGGCGAAAACGTCGAATTACTGGACCATCCTCCTCGGGGCTGTAGCCCCGACCTAAGTCCCAACGATTTTTTTACTCTCCCGAAAATAAAGAATCGGTTGCGTGGTCAGCGTTTTCAGACCGCGGAAGAAGTAGTCGACGCTTATAAAATGGCCATTTTGTCAACCCCCACTTCAGACTTCAATAACTGTTTTAAAAACTGGTTTCAGAGAATGAAAATAGTTATTTATTATACAAGGGGGCAAAGTTGTTGTTTAACTGTCGTGCCAATATTGAGACCTGAGCTAGCGAAAGATTCCAAAATTGAGCCACGAGCGTAGCGAGTGGTTCAAAAACTGGAATCTTGAGCATTGCGAAGGTCTCAAGGCACGAGAGTTGAACAAACTTTGCCGCCAAGTGTAATACAACTTTTTTCCCCTCACTATCGCGAGGAAATATGATTACAAATCTCATCCAAATGTAAATTAACTTAAAGAAACCATTTAAAACTCAATGTCGAAACGGATCGTAGAATAGAGTTACTTCTGAAAATTAAATATAGCCAATGGCTTACAAAGTCACCCATGAGAACCGACCAATTTAACATGTGAGCTCCGATTGCGCATGTTTACTACGGTCATACAGATCCACTTATACTAGACAGTAGGGGGCTATAGGAATTAGAGCAATGTCAAATTACTTTATTCACATGTTGGTAAAAAGCGTTTTTACCCGCTCGTATTAAAGGATAAACGAGCGCTTTACGAGCTAGTGAGGGGAAAAGTGTATTAAACAGAAAGGAGAATACTTTGAAAAACAATAAAAGTACTTTTATTTCATTAAAATGCGTATTTTTTCCGATTCCCGAAACTTTCAGGGCAACCTACGTAGATAAATACATATAGATACTTAAATATATAGGACAGCCATGACCAAGGAACAAACATTTGTGACAAAAACTGAGTTGCTGAACTTCACATTTTAATACAGTAACTTTGTCCTTCTACGACAGTGTTGGAATGGAAGGTTTGTACGATTTTATACAGCTATAACATATGTACTAAAAACAAACAATAAACCGAAACATTTGAAAAATCGTACCTTCTATCGCCAACACAGTTACTCGTGGCCCCAATTACAATGCGTGATCAATAATAGCCGTAGTCTGGCGGCGATGGTCCTAGCTGTACTCACGCGACACGCAGTCCTCGCCACTCGTCCCCGACACCTCCGACTCGCCTGCCCGCGCCTCCACTGCAACAATAATTGCCGTAGAGTCTGGCGGCGATGGTCCTAGCTGTACTCACGCGACACGCAGTCCTCGCCACTCGTCCCCGACACCTCCGACTCGCCTGCCCGCGCCTCCACTGCAACAATAATTGCCGTAGAGTCTGGCGGCGATGGTCCTAGCTGTACTCACGCGACACGCAGTCCTCGCCACTCGTCCCCGACACCTCCGACTCGCCTGCCCGCGCCTCCACTGCAACGATAATTGCCGTAGAGTCTGGCGGCGATGGTCCTAGCTGTACTCACGCGACACGCAGTCCTCGCCACTCGTCCCCGACACCTCCGACTCGCCTGCCCGCGCCTCCACTGCAACAAACACCACGCGAATGCTGCCCTACATTACAGTCACTCACACAAGGAAGGTCTACGGGCGAGGATACAATTACCTAATTATAATATAAAGCATATAACGATAATTAGATATTTTTTTGAGAAAGAAAATGAATGTTTGTTTCTTTAAATTTTTTTTTTCACAGTAAACTTTTATTATTAAAAACTGGATTACAACGCGATTTGTAACAAACACCAGCAACTACTCTTCTTGCTAACTAAGCTACGAGGCGCAGCTGAAAAGTTCGCAGCCTAAGCCTAATAGTGAAAAAAAAGTTTAAAATAAATAAAAAATACCAACGTTTCCTACTCTTCGGTAGTTCGAAAATGGCCGCCATTTTGTTCAATTGTTTTTAAGTTCTTTTATTAACTGTGCCTGGACAAACTTAACGATGTCGTCAGGTTGCGGAAATTATCATAATTTAGAAAACACTGCGCGGTATTAAATAACCTGTAAAAAAGGAAATCGCCTAAAGAAGTTTTTGAAGGATACTTTACTGCAATTCAGCCCTACGTACGGTACAACTATGATAAAAAATAGCCTCGCTTATTTCAGCCAGGGCGACAAGGCTGTGAATGTGAAGATAACCCTTGCTCTGGGTGGCCTATGACGGTAAATACTGAAGAAAATGTCAAAAAAGTTGAAAAAAGTGTATTGGCCAACAGAAGAACTTAAATGTGGCAATTTGCGAAAGAGACAAGTCAATCAATCAGAAAAGAGTATGGAAAATTTTGCACAAACATTTACACATGAAAAAAATTAGACCAAAGAAATATAAAGTAGAAAAGTCGGTTTCGAAGCTTATGGCGACCGTGTGGGACTATGATGGTGTTTTTTTAATTTATTATTTGTCAAAAGGGAGATTAATGTTCATTATTACGCTAATTTATTCGTGAAGCAGTTTTGCTGAATTGCAGAAGCGACGCGGTAAACTTCGGCTTGAAGTAATGTTATTACAGGAACACGCACCTGTTCACTCGTCGCGAATGGCTGAGCTGACTTTGAAAGACACGGGTTTTGGTAAAATAAATCCCCCGCCCTGTAGTCCAGACCTAACTCCGAGTGACTATTTCCTTTATTCAATTTTTTTAGAGGTATTAAAGTATTATTAGCTCGATGAGAGAAGTGTATATTACTCCAAGGCGATTATATTGAAAAAATAAAATATTTACTTGAATACTTTGGTTCACTTTTTTTTCAAGGCCTCAAACATTACAGCTGCCCCTCGTACCGAAGCTCGCCAATGTAATACAAACCTTTGTGAACTACATCTACATAGATGTATTTGTTTTCAGATTATTGATTAATTAATTTATTAGATTATTAGTCACATGGTTTTTGTAAGCTGATACTCACACAACAACTCCAAACTTTTTTCATCTTCATCTACAATCTCTGTCTTGGCTAGAGGATCTTCACCTGAATCAAACATACAATTAAACAACTTACTTAGCAATTCAAAATTATTTGTACAACTTATACAAACATACAATTAAACAACTTATTCAGCAACTCACATGACATGGGCTCAATGTTATGGTTCATAATAATACCAAGTAGTTCCACTCACACAACATCTCATCACGCTGATGTTCCGGCAGATCTCCAAACAACATCTCTGTTTTCATCGGGTGCTCTTCACCTGCATCAAATTGATTTTTCAAAATACGCTATTTACACTTGACAATGAGTAGTAAACGATGTAACATGTTGCAGCTACTTTTGTCTATGGCATGTTACATTCCCAGTATTCCTGCACTAGAGCAGGTACTCACACAGCACAGGCTCCTCACTGGCCCCGTCTCCATCCTGCAGCTCGGGCTCCACTGCCTCTTCTTCCTCTAAAGAGAACAAACATAACTCAAGTCAGTTTACTAAACATTATTTAAAAAGCTACCAGTTACTGCCTATACTTTTAGCTACCAATTACAATTCTATCTGCTCACTATATGGTGAAAAATCAGTCATCAACACCTTGTCTGAGGAAATGTGATAGTAATACCAGTATTCCATGTTTGACAGATGTTTGAAACTCGTAGATCTTGACTTCTTGTAGGTAAAACTTGAGGCTTTCCTACCTTTGACACAGGTCTCTCCCTGCAGCCGCGCCTGCAGCTCGGCCTGGCAGCGCTGCACTTGCCGCTTGAAGTCGCTCGCGTCTCGCAGGCGGCCCACGCACTTCCAGCAGATGCCGCGCGAGCTCGAGCCGTCCGACGGCATCTGCCCGTGTAATTATATCGTATTGAAAAAACATGCCGCTGGATACATTTTAAAAACAAGTATTCCTAATTTAAGTGGAGACAATTATTACAACATTAACGAGGACGCACATGTATATCGAAGCACTGCTCCAACATGTCGGAATATATCTCCGTTATGCCGTGTTCTGTGTACGGCGTCGTCAGGTCCTTGTCCGGAGCACCTCGCAGGCAGCAGCAACATGAGTGCGGCACGTCCATCACCGGGTTGTCGAATAATGCAACAAACAATTAGTAAAATTTGTATTGCGTACTTCACAGCAACAGCAATAAATTGCGATTATGTTTATTTGTATATCCCCAATATTATAGAATTAATGATAAAATAATAGTATAGTATCTAACCCTGTCATCGGTCACTGTCATCGTCGCCCACAGATACTCGTAAAGGCGAATCCCTTACACCCGTATTACATGATTGGCAACGACGGCTTCCGACATATCAGCACAACAGTCACAATGAATTAACTTAATTTTAGAAGCTAGTACATAATAGTGGCTTATATTATATCGCCAAAGTATTTTTATTGCCGGTTCTGCGGATAACTGTTTTAGTGAAAACAATGTAATCATTAAATGTTGTCTCCATTACATGATGACAAGGCCACGCATTATATGGCTGCACAATACTACCTTCCGTCAGCTGTTACTGTCATTCTACTCATTCTATCAAGTCAGACGCAGGACGCAGGACATCTCACGTTCACTTTTATACCGGAGTTTACAGTCTACTTTTGTTACTCTCTTCTCTTGTATGCTTCTGCTGTTGCGTTACCGTCCGGTATTCAAATACAGTACTCCTCTACACCTCGACAGTAATAAAACTTCGGTCGCAGGATGTCGCTAAACGCTATGCGCGTGAAAGAGGAACACGGCGACGAAGCTTTCGTGGACGGTGAGTTTGGGGCATTTACTTCATATATTATATTATTATGTACTAATTAGCGTGTGCTTTTTAGGTATTGTTATAATTGTATTAGGTATGTCAGCAAATAGTTATTTATGTGGCTGGCGCATAATAAGAGGCATTAAACATGAGTGTGGTTTTATGAAACGAGCCGTAGGCGAGTTTCATAATAAGATCACACGAGTGTTTAATGCCTAATTATGTACAGTCACATACATAACTTTATCTACATCCATATCATTAGTTTAGAATGACAATATACCTTTATTTTCATTGATATCCACTAAGTAATTACCTCTAAATATAAAAATTCAAATCAGTTGAAATCACTCAATTTGAGTAAGGATATCCTACAATAAATATTTATTGAAAAAAAACAACAAAAAGAAGTTGACTTCATAATGTTAAAATTAATATCATGACGACGATACTTTAATGTCAACATTATGATGCACTGTACTCTGCCTGTACTTTAATGTTAACATTATGATACAGCCACAGACACCGGTCTCTTAATATAGGTCATTACATTACCGCTTCTGAATACATAACAGGGAAATTATGATATTCCTGTAGATAAAAGGCTTTAAAATTGAAATTGACTTCAATTCGCATAGACAGGCTGCCGTAGCCTACGGCGCTTGCGATACTAGACACATATTATAAACTCTTGTTTTTGTAGAACCCCATAATGTACACTGTAATATAACTAAATTAAAGTCCTATGTTTGACTGGTTTGAAGCTAAATATTCCTGATCACGGATTAAGAATCATCGTGTATTGACATCGTTTGACAGTTGTTAAAGAGGAAGCGGAATACATGGAAGAGGACCATGAAGGAGTGGATGTAAAGGAGGAGCCTTATTTCTCGGACAGCGAAGCGCGAGCGGGCCTGTTCACCGACCATGTGCTGAAAGAGGAGCTTGAGCTGGGGCCGGAGTCCCTGCACCGCCCCAATGTTACGTTAGCATTTCGCGGTGGGTTATTATTATTATATTATATAAGCCTGTTTTATTTCCTCCTATATTGAGTTTTTATTATTTGCTATTTTTATTAGTTTCTTAGAAAGGAACCCCTCTTTGGGTATAGGCCTCCTCCAGTTTTATCCATTTTTCCCTATTCTGGGCCTTCACAGTCCATTCCTTGCCAGCTGTAGTTATGATGTCATCGGTCCATCTTTTGATTGGACGTCCCCTTCGCCTTTTTCCGCTGGGTCCTTTCCATCTCGTCACTTCTGCTGTCCATCGCTTATCATTGTACCGTGCGACGTGGCCGGCCCATCGCCACTTTAAGCTTTGACAATAATGTAGGGCATCAATTAGTTTTGTCTTATTCCGTATTGATTCACTTCTTATTTTATATATTCTTCTTATTTTTAAAAGGTTTCTTTCCATCGCTTTCTGGCAGTTCGCGATTTTAGTTTTTATTTTTGTGCTGTAGGTCATTGTTTGGCAGCCATATGTGAGTGTCGGTGAAACGCATGTGTCCATTGCAATTTTTTTCAGGTGAAGCGGAAAGTCGCCTTTTGTGATTTCTTTGAGTGACCAGTATTTCTTCCAGCTCATGTTTATTCTGCGCTCAACCTCTTCTTCCTCAATGTCGTCTTGAAACGAAACTTCTTTTCCTAGATATACATATTTATTTACGTATTCCAAAGGCTCTCCTTGGAGGTTTATTGTATATAAGGAGCTGTTTGTCATGAGTTTCGTTTTGTCTTTGTTCATCAACAGACCTACTTTTTTGCTTTGATCGTTTAATTGGTTGATCATTTTCTCAAGGCTTTTGCTGCTTTCTGCGAAAAGGACTATATCATCTGCGAAACGGAGGTGGCTTAGACATCGGTTGCCGATTTTGATTCCTACATTGGAAAACATTTTAGGCCTTCAAAGATTTTTTGCAGCACCGCTATGAAAATCTTTGGGGACAGGGGGTCTCCTTGCCTCACGCCTCGCAGGATTGGTATTTCCGGTCCTCGTTTTTCGAGTTTTACACAGCTAGTACTATTGTCATTATGTTCTTCAAGATGTTGTAATACCTTTCGTGGACCTGGCATTTCTTTAGTGTCTCCCAAATTGCATCATGTGATATTGTGTCAAATGCTTTCGCGTAATCGACGAACACTAAGTATAATGGTCTGTTGAACTCTCTATATTTTTCAATTATTTGTTGCATGACATGAATGTGATCGATTGTTGAGAAGCCTGCCCGGAAACCAGCTTGTTCTATTGGCTGTTGATCTTCAATCTTGGTGCTGATTCGATTTAGCATTATTGAGGTAAACAGTTTATATGTGCTAGGGAGGAGGCTAATCGGTCGGTAATTTCCAATATCTTGAGGGTCGCCTTTTTTGTATAGCAGAATTATATCTGACTTCCTCCATTGTTCAGGTGCTTGTCCTGTGCTGATGACTCTGTTGAACAAATAGGCGAGCGGGTTTGCCAGCTGGGATATGCCAATTTTTAAAGCCTCATTGGGTATACAGTCTGGTCCGGGACTTTTTTCCAGTTTGAGTTTCTTTATGTGCATTGCTACCTCCTGTGCATTCACTTCTGCAGGTTCATCTTCGGTGTTGTTGGGTATCCTGGAATATTTGTTCTTGTTTACTTCTTTGAAGTTTTCTGTATTTTTATTATATAATTCTCTATAGAACTCCGTAGCACAGTCTAGAATGTCTTTTCTTGTGTTTGTTGTTGTATTTGTTTTTAAGTGCTGGATCCAGTTTTTATGTGTAGCGAGCTGTTTATGTGCTCTTTTCGTGCTCCTATATTGTTTTAGGTTGGTTTCTATTATGTGTTTTCTATGTCGCAAGTAGTCCTGTTTGATGGCCTTACTAGTTTTCTTGAACAGTGTTTTTAACTCTTCCTTCATATCTTTGGTTTTTTGCTTTGTTTTCAAAAGTTCTGAGCGTCTTGACATAAGTTCTAATGTAGGTTTTGTTAGTATTTTTTTCATAGTTGTTTGTTTTCTTTCTTTTTGTTGTTTTGACATGCTTTGTTTAATGACATGTTCTATCTTGTTGTACAGGGTCTGAACGCTCTCACTTCTTTGTAGAGATTCTAGTTCTCCTTTGTAGTTTTCTAGATTCTTTGTGTATATTTTTCTTTCTTCATCTGTTTTAAATGTATTTGAGGATGATTTAAATGTTTGCCTGGATCTTTTGGTATTTTGTAGGAGGTAAGTGGCTCTGACCAGTCTGTGGTCGGAGCTGTATCCTAGACCATGGAGGATTTTTAGCTTCCTTATTTTTTTAGGCTGGTTGGACAGAATGTAGTCCACTTCGTTCCTTGTTTTTCCATTTGGCGAGATCCAGGTCCATTTGCGACTGGGTCTCATTTTGAAATGTGTATTCATGATTGACAATTTATGTTCGAAGGCAAATTCTAATAGCTTCTGTCCACGTTCATTTCTTTTTCCATAGCCAAATTTCCCAAGAATCGTGTTTTCATTTTGTTTGGGTTGGCCCACTTTGGCATTAAAGTCTACTATGACTAGTACGCTATCTCCTGCCATGGTTTGAGCTTCGTGTAATGTCTCATAGAATTTGTTGATTTCTTCCTCGGATGCTTTTTCAGTCGGTGCGTACACTTGAATTATAGAAATTATTTTTTCATTGAACTCTAATTGAAGTAGTGCCATTCTTTCAGACAATCCTGAGAAATTTAAAATGTTGTTTATATTCCTTTCTAATCAGGAAGCCCACTCCATGTAGGCCTGGTGTCTCTCCTTTGAAGCATAATATATAGTCTTCGTGTTCTTCTATGCTGCTGCCCATTCGCCTAACCTCGGCCAGGCCTAGTATATCGATTTTTATTTTTTCTAGTGAATGTATAAGCTCTATGTATCTTGTTGTTGATGCTAATGATCTCACATTCAATGTTCCAATTAGTAGGGGTTTTTGGGTTATTTCATTATTTTCTACTGGAGGGTGATGGTCTGTCGTCCCACGGGGACCAGCCGGCTTGGGACCTGGTGTTTTGGTTGTTGGATGCTTTGGTTGCTACAGTGTTTCTTCCGGTCTGTTTGACGTCCGCTGCGTCACATAGTCCAATGAGTTTGAACTGGACCTCGCTCTCATTAAATCGAATGCATTTGTTTTATTGTTCATTGCTGCGGTTGCAGTCTGTTGTTTTTTGGGCTGTGAGTTACTTGAAGGGGATGCTGATAGTTCTCGTTTTCTGTTTTCCTTAGTATTTACGCTTTCTTTAATTATCAGTTTATCATATCTTAGATAAGCGACATTTCCTTTTTCCCTTTCTTCAATGAGTTGTGGCATTAACGCTTTTCTTTTTTGTAGGGTTTCTTTAGAGTAGTCTTCTGTGAGCTGGAGTACCTTAGACTTGTTTTTGTTCTTCATTACTTCTGTTTTCTTCCAACCACTCACAAATGACAGAACAATTGGCCTTGGTTTTTCTCCTTTCTTCTCTTTTCCAATTTAGTACGGTCAAATCGTACATTAAACTCGCAAAACATGTAGTAAAGCTGCATTTTTGGTATGTTATTTAGACACCATAGGGCAGTATAAAACCACATTTTGCAAGCAAAAAAAAGTTGTGCTAGCTGCGTTATACGTGAAAACCTGTGAAATTTACTGTCTATTTTTAGTTTCTGATTTTTTAAAAAAAGCCTTACGTTTTTTGACAATATGTATCAGGTAACGTTTAAAGATGAATGAATTTGTAACAAGATGAGATAACATGCATTACCGTAGGTCTTATAGTTTCAGAGATTCGAGACTTCAAATAGTACCCTGTTTTATAAACTAGATAAAATGTTGAGTTTTGCTAACGTTTTTGGTTTAATATCGCCTTACCTAATTATGCTACGAAAAACATGAAATAATTATCTTATTGCGCAATTAATATTCTTTCATTTAAGGGTAAAATCAGGTCAGTAAACTTTGTAATTGAAACTAAAAACGCGAAATTCAAAAAGCAGGAGGTCCGCTATCTAAGTTTTTCATACAAATGGCAAGTCGTGTTACAAAGCTGCAATTTTTGTATATTATAAAGGCTCTATAGGGATGTACGAAAATGCATATTACAAGAAAAAAAAAAAGGATTTAGGTATAGGACGTAAAAAACTGAAAATAAATCGGATTATTTTTAGTTTTTGACGTTTAACTAAAAAACTATAACTTTTTGATACTAATTGCTATAAAACTATGAAAGAATATTAAATTTGAAAGGATTTGAGCTACCTTGCATTACCCTAAATTATATAGATTTAGCGATACGACATTTCAAAATGTGCCCTTCATTAAGTTAAGAAAATAAATGCATGTTTTGAAGCCTCGTATACCCCCAACTATAAGACTAACAGTAATTGTTATCGGCTCAATTTGTTCCAAATTTAATGTAGTTATTATCTACAATTACTTTTTTTTCTTAGCGCGAACGCGAACGTTTTGCCAATATTTAGTGAATAGCTTTAACGTAACCTAAAATTTGTTTATGTTTTGATAAAAGGGCACTTTATGAAATGTCGTATTCGTATCTCAAAATATATATAACTTACGGTGATGCAACGTAGCTCAAATCCTTTCAAATTTAATGTTCTTTCTTAGTTTTATAGCAATAAGTATCAAAAAGATAATAGATTTTTAGTTAAACGTCAAAAACAAAAAACAGTGCGATTTTTTTTCCGTTTTTAACGTCCTATGCCCAAATTATTTTTTTGTTTTTCTTTTAATATGCATTTTCGTATATATCTATAAGGCCTTTATAATATACCAAAATTGCAGCTTTGCAACTCGACTTGCGATTTGTATGAAAAACTTAGATAGCGGGCCTCCTGCCTTTGGAATTTCGGGTTTATACTTTCAACTACAAAGTTCACTGACCTAAATTTACCCTTAAATTAAAGAATATTAAGTGCGCTATAAGGTCATTATAGCATGTTTTTCGTAGCATAATTAGGTGAGGCGATATTAAGTCGAAAACGTTAGCAAAACACTAAATTGTATCTACTTTACAAAAAGGGTACTTTTTAAAGTCTCGAATCTCTGAAACTATAAGACCTACGGTAATGCATGTTAGCTCAACTTGTTGGAAATTTATTAGACTTTAAACGTTTATTTACATATGATATCAAAAAACGTAAGGTTTTTTAAATAAAAATCAGAAACTAAAAAATGGTCGTAAATTTCGCAGTTTTTCACGTACTACCCAGCTAGCACAACTTTTTTTTGCTTGCAAAATATGGTTTTATACTGTCCTATGGTGTCTAAACCACATACCAAAAATGCAGCGATACTACTTGATTTGCGAGTTTAGGGTAAAATTATGTACGATTTGACCGTACTAATTCGGTATATTTTGTTAATGTCGAAAGCTTCTATTGATATATTTAGTTCAGTTAGGAACTTCTCTTGCACATTTTTTATTAGTTCGGTCGTGGAAGTTTCCCCTTCTTTCAATCCGTGTATTATTAAGTTGTTGCTTCTCTTTTCCATCTCCAAATATTCAACTTTTTTCTCCAGCTGATTCACTTTTGTTTTTAATTTTTCGTTTTCCTAATGGAAAGATAAGAAATGGAGTAGATGAGAAATTAAATCTTTATATAATTATAAAGATTTAATTTCTCATCTACTTTTGTTATCCTTAATGTTATTTCATCGGTTTCAGCTTGCATTTCTTTTCGCATCTTTGCGAAGAACAATTCGAATTGAGCATCCATGTTTTTTGCGTGGAATGGAACGGAACGTAATATTAGTAAATCTTTTTATTTTTCTTGCTGGTAACACTTGCACTGACACTTGACAGTTGTAAATTGTTTGACGGAATATCCGTCAGATTGTCTATGGTCTATGGTTAAAACCTAACCTCTAAACTACACCAGTTTTCTTTTAAGTTTATTTTTGCAGATTTCGATGTTTGCACAAAAAACTTTTAGTTACACCACTTTTTTCACTTTGTTGATCACTCTAAATTGTGTATTTGAGAGAAGTATTGTTGTTAACTATTTATTTTCGGAGATTGTTTGCGGAGAAACTGTACAGTGATGTTTACGATCGGATGCCGGAACCGGAACTTCGTGGTGAGTAATCAAATATTTATCTCCAGCTAAACCACCATGTCTGATGATACATTTGGAACATTCAATATACATATATTGTTGTACCCTTTCATTAACAGAATATAGATGAAAAGATAAACAATTATTCTGAGACTATATGACATTAATAAATACTTAGTAAAGCTTGTACTGAGTGCTCAGCGTTCATGGCAACAAGTGTAATAGCCTCCTAAGTCCCAAGTGCCTTCTAAAAGAACAAAATGGCGTTCATCATTAAGTCCTGGGTAATAAAATTTTAAAGGTCATTCAATCACAATGTATACATTAATTCCATGACATCAGGACTTAACAATGGTTGCCAATTTTTGTTCTTTAAAACGCCACCTCGGTCTTTCTGACTAAAAATATTTTAAAAGACCCGGGCCTTAGGAGGATAGAGGAGCACATATCCATACTCATCATACAAATATAAGTAAGGCCCAATGTAGATTACATTGTACACTACAATTCAATGCAATTCAAACTCAATGAAGTAGTATTTCATTTGTTTAATTGACTATACAAACAAAAGAAATTTAGCACCATTTGTTACACAGGAAGGTCCAAAATATCATTGATGATTTCAATGATAGTATGGTGGGCCCTACGAGGATGCCCTTGCCAGTATTTCAACCTTGGGATATCCAGGCCTACAGTTTGTCATTAGCACTGGGCCTTCAAAATGCTCCTAGCAAATCTGTTTATTTAACACACAGCTTATTTAGGCCACCATCACCAGCCTATGATAGTCCACTGCTGGACGTAGGCCCTCTCCTATTAAGTATGCTTATAGACGCATCAGGAGGTAAATGCCCATAATCGCCACACTGGGCAAGCGGATTGGCGATCGCAGTAATGTGTCCGCTTGACGCTGCCGCCCATCATCAATATTTTATCAAATAATGGTCAGTGATACTTCAATCCCTTAGTCGACTCTTACGACACCCGCAGGAATTGGGGTGGTGACAAATATTCTTACTGCCCTCACCACACGGCCAATTAGGGTCGTGTGGTGACGGCAATTAGGGCCGATTCAGACCGGAATGGCAGCGGCCGGCAGCGACTGACTCGTCTCGTCGCTCACGGCCGCTGACGGCCGCTGGCCGCCTCCCGTCACCTCCCGCCTCCTGTGGCCGCTGGCATGGGCGACCGGCGGGTGCGAGTGATGGCGGAACAGCCGCGTGATGCCGCCGACGGTCGCGCGGCGCCGCAAGCCGCCTCGCGTCACCGCAGGCAACCGACGCCGACCGGCCGCGCGGCCGTCAGCGGCACCGCGCGACCTTTTCCAGTATTTCAAGCGACACTGATATTTTTTAATTTGTAGATAAGACTAAAATTATTTCACAATGAAAGGGATCGCCGCGTCGCTGCCGGCCGCTGCCATTCCGGTCTGAATCGGCCCTTATAATTAATTTCTGTAGAAACTAGTGTCTTAACTATGTCTTACCGAGTCATTAAATAGCCAAAGTATGCCGATACTCGTACTGCCGTCCTAAACATAAACACAGTAACTAGTTTTGAAATATCAATCAACTGTTTACTTTATTCTCCTCCACATTATGTTGCTAATTATTTAATATTTTAATTAGCAGCTAGCGCAGCACAATTTTTAGGATTCTGTCTGTACACAAAATAACAAAAAAATTTCGAAATTACTTCGTGCTAAAATGTAAGTCTAAAAATTGTGTTGCCCTATTTCTGAACCGGCAGTCCAAAAATGTTAAAATTTAAGGAAGATAGGATAAAACCTAAAATTATAATCATAAATCGGTTGACTAAATTTAGTCAATCGATTTATGATTAGTATTTTCCTCAAAAAATAATTTTCAAGAACAAAAAAAGTTTGTGGCGAGTGGACAAACTACAATTGAGTGTACATGTGAAGTTCAGCAACTCAACTACAGATGCCGTAACCGGCGCTCATTTTCTGTCCCTCTCACACTTGCGTGGTCTCACGTTTGACTTGTATTGTTGTTGCAGTCTGTCCTCGCGCCCGGCGACAGCTCGCGATGACTTGCTCCGTGAGGCTCGAGCGCCTCCGCGGCGATGAGGGACACACGAGCATGCGCGGTGGGGAGAAACCTTACACGTGTGAACACTGCGGCGAACGTTACACTGACAAGTTTATTTTAAGGAATCACATACAACAGTCTCACCGTTTGTTTGGACACCAAGAGTTATCATGTGCTTTTTGTAGTTCTAAATTTCATAAGAAATTGCTTTTACTAGAGCACGAGAAGAGGGATCATGGTGTGTCGTATTTCATGTGTGATGTGTGCGAGTACACGACAGTTGATAAGGACAATTTACGGGCTCATATAAATAATCACAATGTAAATACATGTCACAATGAAGGTAATTCACACAAACAACAAGAGATACGCGCCGGGAGAAAGACTTACAAATGTAGCACTTGTGATTACAAGTGTAACGGCAAAAGGAGCTTTCTACTTCACAAAATGACACATTCTGGCAAGGAGCCTTTTCAGTGTTGCCACTGTGATTACAAAAGCCCCTGGAAATCAAAGCTTGTAACACATCAAATGGTACATACGGGACTGAAGCCATTTAAATGTAGCCTATGCAACAAAAAGTTCAGACATAAATCACACCTACAAAGTCATGAGATGACACACACTGGCAATAAGCCCTACAAATGTAATTTCTGTGAGTACAGGTGCATTCAGCGTAGTAGCTTAAAAGTTCACCAACGGATTCATACTGGAGAGAAGCCGTTTAAATGCAGCACATGTGACTTGAAGTTCACTCAGAAAATAATTCTACAAAGACATGAGATGACACACACTGGCGTTAAGCCTTATAAATGTGATTTCTGTGAGTACAGGTGCATTCAGCGTAGTCTTTTAAAAGTTCACCAACAGATTCATCATTCGTTTAAATGCAGCACATGTGACTTGAAGTACACTCAGAAAATAATTCTACAAAGACATGAGATGACACACACTGGCGTTAAGCCTTACAAATGTAATCTCTGTGAGTACAGGTGCATTAAGCGTAGTAACTTACGAGTTCACCAGAGGATTCATACTGGAGAGAAGCCGTTTAAATGCAGTACATGTGACTTGAAGTTCACTCAGAAAATAATTCTACAAAGACATGAGATGACACACACTGGCGTTAAGCCTTACAAATGTAATTTCTGTGAGTTCAGGTGCATTCAGCGTAGTAGCTTAAAAGTTCACCAACGGATTCATACTGGAGAGAAGCCGTTTAAATGCAGCACATGTGACTTGAAGTTCACTTTGAAAATAATTCTACAAAGACATGAGATGACACACACTGGCGTTAAGCCTTACAAATGTAATTTCTGTGAGTACAGGTGCATTCAGCGGAGTGACTTACGAGTTCACCAACGGATTCATACTGGAGAGAAGCCGTTTAAATGCAGCACATGTAACAAAAATTTCAGTCGGCGACCAGACTTACGAAGACATGAGATGGCACACGCTGGCGATAAGCCTTACAAATGTAATCTTTGTGAATACAGGTGCATTACAAACGTAACGTTACGACGGCATCAGAAGATTCATACCGGGTAGGAGATATTTATTTGTATCCACTACACTGTAACTGTGGTAGTAAATATTTAAAAAAAACGTTTCACAAAGACACCTAAAAGAGAAAGATTCTGGTGAACAACGTTAGTGTAGTGTCCTTGAGTGGTCGGGGAACAGGCCCGCGATTGGTCCGCCACAATGCATCATGGAGACCGAGGAGGAAGGCGCGCGCAACCATCTGGCGCGCCCAGCGTGGAGGGTCTTCGGACACCCGCGAAGGAGCTGCCGGCAAGCAGCTGCCGCCCAAGGGGTTGCGAATGTAAGCGAGAGCGTTCTCGTAACCGACATCGACGAGGTGGCATATGGGGGGGTTTTAGTGGGTATACCGCAGGCCTCATTAGCCAAACGGGAGTCCCACATAACCGTTCGGGCCCCCTCCCGCACCCGGCGGTACGGCGGTATGCGTAAAGCATTTCTCCCCCCTAAACAAAAAAAAGGAGGCCCGCGATACTGCACTCGACGGTTGCGCTACGTAGGCATGAGGTCGAAACAACTGTCAGATTCATAGCTGAACATAAAATATTGATTCAGTATTTGGAAGTTTATTCATTTGGTAATGGATTGCGACCTCAAACGGTCGCTGAACTGAAGATTGACCTCTAAAACAGGGGTGTAAAGTCACTGGTTTTAAGAATGAATAAACCTGATTATAACTTCCATGTATAGCTGTTATATATTAGAGTATCAGACGATGGTCTATAGAGGAATGTGTAACTAGTCATAAGATCATAGTATATGTACACTCTTAAAATATTTAATGTGAAATATACTTAGTGTTAGTATAATTATACGGGCTTCATGGCCAACTCATTCGCTGTCCAAGCAGCTCGCCTCTGGAATGCTCTTCCTACTGAAATCAGGGAAAGCCCCAACAAGCTCGTCTTTAAAAGAAGTGTATGTGAATACTTTGCTGACTGAACTAATAATTGTTAATGAGTCTCCTTTGTGTTTTCTATCTGTATTTGTATTTATATATGTGTATAGTTATTTATATATGTAAATATATATTTATATATTAGTGTATATATTATTAATATTATTATCTATGTAATAGTGTATTCAGTATTGGATCAGTTGTTATTTTGTTCATTGTTTATTAGCTTCTCTTGCACCGCTCACAGTTTCTCTGTTTTGCCCGATGGTTGACTGGTAGAGAATGCTTCATAGCATTAAGTTTTTGTATGATTTTATTTTGTGCAATAAAGATTAAATAAATAAATAAGTAAATAAATAAATTATTTGAACGAATTAAAAATAATGCCACAAATTATACAGGGTGATCAATCCAAATCGGTCATTATGGAGGTTTTGGAAACCATAACAGATAGCAAAATCTTGTCTTAGGAACCGATCGATGATCGAACGAGATCGATTTTAGTAAAAAGAAAAACTGCATTCATACACTTACAAAAAAACGCTTTCATCACTCTTGCTGTCCATTGCTTGCATGCGTAGCGGGAGTAATAGAAAAGTGAAATGCCCTAGGGAGTAATAGAAATGTGAGTACTTCATAGAATTAGTTATTTATTATACAAGGGGGCAAAGTTGTTGTTTAACTGTCGTGCCAATATTGAGACCTGAGCTAGCGAAAGATTCCAAAATTGAGCCACGAGCGTAGCGAGTGGTTCAAAAACTGGAATCTTGAGCATTGCGAAGGTCTCAAGGCACGAGA
Source organism: Thaumatotibia leucotreta (assembly GCA_025490895.1). NCBI lineage: Eukaryota > Metazoa > Arthropoda > Insecta > Lepidoptera > Tortricidae > Thaumatotibia > Thaumatotibia leucotreta. Next base: position 109,242 of record JALPQI010001265.1, on the reverse strand, counting down.
GTTGAACAAACTTTGCCGCCAAGTGTAATACAACTTTTTTCCCCTCACTATCGCGAGGAAATATGATTACAAATCTCATCCAAATGTAAATTAACTTTAAGAAACTATTGAAAACCCAATGTCGAAACGTATCGTAGAATAGAGTTACTTATGGAATTTAAATATTGCCAATGGCTTACAAAGTCACATGAGAAACGACCAATTTAACATGTGAGCTCCGATTGCGCATGTTTACTACGGTCATACAGATCCACTTATACTAGGCAGTAGGGGGCTATAGGCGCCGGCCTGTCGCCGGTCGGGCGCCGGCCTGTCGCCGGTCGGGCGCCGGCCTGGCGCCGGTCGGGCGCCGGCTTGTCGCCGGTCGGGCGCCGGCCTGGCGCCGGTCGGGCGCCGGCCTGGCGCCGGTCGGGCGCCGGCTTGTCGCCGGTCGGGCGCCGGCCTGGCGCCGGTCGGGCGCCGGCCTGGCGCCGGTCGGGCGCCGGCCTGGCGCCGGTCGGGCGCCGGCCTGTCGCCGGTCGGGCGCCGGCTTGTCGCCGGTCGGGCGCCGGCCTGGCGCCGGTCGGGCGCCGGCCTGGCGCCGGTCGGGCGCCGGCCTGGCGCCGGTCGGGCGCCGGCTTGTCGCCGGTCGGGCGCCGGCCTGGCGCCGGTCGGGCGCCGGCCTGGCGCCGGTCGGGCGCCGGCCTGGCGCCGGTCGGGCGCCGGCCTGTCGCCGGTCGGGCGCCGGCCTGTCGCCGGTCGGGCGCCGGCTTGTCGCCGGTCGGGTTCCGGCCTGTCGCCGGTCGGGCGCCGGCTTGTCGCCGGTCGGGCGCCGGCGTGTCGCCGGTCGGGCACCGGCTTGTTGCCGAGCGCGCACGACCTGCGCGACATATCTACTAATAACAAGGAATCTGTTTGTCCGTTTGTACACAAAACAATATAGATAATGTCAAAGTCAAAGTCAAAGTCAAATAATTCTTTATTCAAATTGGAATAGCAACAAACTCTTTTGAATCGTCTAGATATGAAAACTACTTCCGGTTCGAACCCTACACCGCTGACCCAAGAAGAACCGGTAAGAAACTTGGCGGGAATAATTTTTTCAAACAATGATGGTACATCTTACAACTAACATGCATTAAAAAAAAAACATAAAATTGATTTTAAACAAATTGAAATATAATAATAATAACAAGAGATGTAAAGTCTCTAAAAGTCACAACATTTATAAGTAATAATTTATAGAGAAGTAAGGTTTCTCTCCGAATAGGTATATAATAATAACATTATATAATGCACGTTTGGAGATGTACAAGGTCTCCAAGCGTAAATTATCGTAATTGAATGTCATGACTTTAACAAACTAATAATTAAATCCTAAATTACTCCCACGGTGTTTTATCATTCATGTAGTCTTGTGTACTATAATAAGCTTTAGATATAAGTTTACGCTTTACAAAATTCTTAAATTTGTTGACTGAAAATTCAGTAACATTTACTGGAAGTTTATTATAAAATCTTACACAATTACCCATGAATGATTTCCTAATTTTATGGAGCCGAGTGGCGGGTACTGCGAGCTTATGCTTGTTTCTAGTATTAATATTATGTATGTCACAATTTTTCCTAAAATTGATAATATTTTTATGTACATACATAATATTCTCATAGATGTATTGAGAATACAATGTCATTATATTAATAACCTTAAACTTATCTCTAAGTGAGTCTCTAGGGCTCATTTTATATATCGCTCGAATAGCCCTCTTCTGCAGAACAAAAATAGTGTTAGTCTCTGAATTGGCAGCACTGCCCCATAATAAAATGCCATACGACATAATGCTATGAAAATAACTAAAATATACTAACCGAGCTGTATCGACGTCAGTTAATTGACGGATCTTGCTCACTGCAAAAGCTGCAGAACTCAGTTTATTCGAGAGATTAGATATGTGAGGACCCCACTGAAGCTTAGAGTCTAGTGTTATACCAAGAAAGACTGTACTTTCAACTATTTCCAATTCCTCACCTTTCACAAATATACTAGCCTGTTGATGTTTTACGTTACTTGTAACAAATTTAATACATTTAGTTTTTTTCTCATTCAACATTAAGTTATTCATATTAAACCAGTTTACTACTTTCGAAATAGCATTGTTTACATCATTCCAAGCTTGTTGCTGTCGTTTGACTTTAAAAATAAGTGAGGTGTCGTCAGCAAACAATACTATGTCATGGTGGGTCTCTATGAGATGTGGCAAGTCATTTATGTAGATAAGGAAAAGGAAAGGCCCCAATATAGATCCCTGTGGTACACCCGTGGAGACCAATGACCCCGGCGATCGCTGTCCATTCACATCAACCCTTTGTATTCTACCGCGTAAATAAGATTCCAGTAAATTTAACGCTGATCCTTTAACTCCATAATGGTCTAGCTTCCTGATCAATGTTTCATGACAAACGCAGTCGAAGGCCTTGGACAAATCACAGAAGATACCTAAAGCATCTCGTGATTCCTCCCAGGCATCAAATATTTGTTTAATTAATTCGACACCAGCATCGGATGTTGAGCGCCCCCGAGTAAAACCAAATTGCTTGTTATGCATTAAATTGTTTACGTTAAAGTGCTTAATTAATTGCGATAAAACTATTTTTTCAAAGATTTTGCTGAACGTTGGTAGCACAGATATAGGTCTAAAATTAGTGGGGTCAGAAGTGCTACCGGATTTGAATAAAGGAGTTACTTTACTATGTTTCATAAGATCAGGAAACTCACCACAATCAACACATTGATTAAATATTACTACCAATTCAGGTGCTACGATTTCAATAAGGGATTTGACGACATGAACAGAGACTCCCCAGAGGTCAGAAGTTTTTTTGACATTGATGGATTTAAATGCCTTTATTACATCTGAGATTTGAATATGTTCAAAATTAAAGTCGTTACTACACATAGGGACGTTATCTCTTAATAATATAGTGGCAGCCGAGGGTGATGAATTTAAATCCTTAGTTATGGAGACTGGTATATCGGCGAAAAAGTGCTCAAATTCTGTTGCTACTTCTAAACTTGACTCTATAATTTTGCCATTAATTTTTAATTTAGGATCGTGGAATCTGTGCTTTGATCGACCAGTCTCCGCATTAATCACTTTCCAGGTTGATTTAATGATGTCGGAACTATTTTTAATTTTTTGGGACAAATAATCGCGCTTAGCTTTATTACAATCAATCTTAAATTTCTTAGAATATTGTTTGACGTGTTCTTTAAATTCATCACTCGTATTAAACCGCCGTTCTTCATACAATGCATACAGTGCTCGTCTACGTTCATACAAGTCCGCAGTTGCCCACTCACTAAAAGCAGATGCACCACCAACCACAATTTTTTTGGAAGTGAATATTTTGTTGTAATGTTTCATAAAAATGTGAAAGAATGAATTGTACATGTCATTGGAGTTAATGTTGGAAGACAGAGTAGGTAGCGTCTGCACTAAACTTTCTTTCATTCGTTCAACACGGCTTGTGGTTACTGGCACAAAAGTAATTTGTTTTCTAATGTTATTTTTCCTGATGGTCTCAAACGTTATTAATTGACCTAAATGATCTGACTCTAAATTACTGATTACTCTTTTATTAACAGGAAAAATATCAGTAAAAATGTTATCAATACAAGTCGCACTAGTTGCACTGATACGAGTAGGCTCCATAAAAATGTGGTTGAGTTTAGAAGACTTAAATAGATTCAACAATCTTGTACTTGTTGTTGAATTTTCTAAAAGGTTTACATTAAAGTCGCCGCATATAAGTAACTTCTTACCGCAAACTGATATTTTATGAAGCACAGATTCCATTACACTTTCAAATTGCTCAAAATTACTTAAAGGCGGCCTGTACACACATACAACAATAAATTTATCTAATTCAATAGCACTCAATTCTATAGTCCGTTCAACAGACAGAGAAACAATGTCCTTACGTTCCTTAAATTTTAATTCTTTATTTAAAATAATTAATGACCCACCATGTATGGAACTAAGTCTGTTAAACGAACTAGCCACCTGGTGATTATTAAACTGAGGCTCCACTTCATTACTTTTTAACCAATGTTCAGTTATACATAGAATATCAATATTAAATTCATTTAAAAAAAGTTCAATCTGCAAATCTTTTCCTCTAATACACTGAATATTTTGATGAACCAGGTGGATGAGTTTTCTATTATTATTACAATTTTCAATTAATTTATTAGAGACTAATTTGCCAGAGATATGGCACTCTTTTGTCTTATCATTTAATTTAAATTATTGGTTAAAATTGGAACCAATTCCGAGTTCATAATTGATTGCTCAATAGGAGCACAGTTATTTGCCAAATTTTTGGCAGATATATCAAAACAATAGGATAGCGACAGAGCTATTTGTCTCTTACAATAATTAGAAAGGTAAAACTTACCTTTAGTCATAGAAACAATAGGAAAATAATACTTATTCTTATTAACATAATTGTTAATGTCAATTAGCCTAAACTTATTACTATAATTATATGTACACAGCTTATACATGGTCAGATTTAAATTATATCTAGTATCATTTTCTGTCTTTGACATTTCATTACAGTATGGAAATGTAAACATGATAATCTCTTTAACTTTAAGAGTATTTAATTCTTCAAAGAATTTCATTAGTCTATTTTTGTTCAAAACTCCTCGGCTCCCTACAAGAATGAGCAGGGTACTTTGTAAATTTAAATTACTGTCATCTAAAATTTGACGCAAAATATCATTCAAAGAAGCTGAAGGCAAACAATTGTTGCATTAGATTTGGTTGTACATATGTGCTTGTTTATACAGGGTGCTCGCAAGGAAACCGCAAGATTTTAACTATGCATTCTAGACACAAAATAAACAAAAAATGGTATGAGACCTAATGTGAATTCCACCAAAAAGAGACGTCCGACGATTTTTAGGCCTTTTTGAATACTTTTTAACATATCCAATACTTTTTATTATAATATAACCACAATTTGTTAAAATAAATTTTTTAAATGTTTTTTTTTGGGACAGGTTCTTTTCGTCAAGTCTATTTGTTGCGTCTAGCGCCTCGTTCGGTGGGTATATACTATTTTTATTTCTCGACAATTACAAAGTTAGAAATTGGTCGCGGCGCGATATGTGCAGGGTGCAGCACGAGCGTTCATATCGCGCCGCGACCAATTACCCAGAAACCAGACCATTGCATCTTTTGGTGTGACTCGATGATAGTCATGGGCTGGTTAGCCTCTTCTGCTAGTTCATTACGCCCGTTTGTCAAAAATCGGGTATCTGAGATTCAGGAGAGCACCGACGCCACATCTTGGCGATACGTGCCTTCGAAGGAGAACCCTGCAGATCTAGTGTCTCGAGGTCTAAGTGCTGACACCATTATGAATTCATCTTTATGGTGGTCAGGCCCATCATTTTTAAAACAAGCCATGTCTTTGTGGCCAACAGGGCCTCAGCCTCAACCTAATAAGCTGTCTCAATTGCCAGAGACAATTCAACCAAAATCATTTGTGGCATGTTCCACTCCATTGCCTGATAGTTCCTGTAACCCAATAGATAATTTAATTAAAATTAAATCAACTTATTCAAAATTACAAAGGGTGATAGCGTACATTTTAAGGTTCATTCACAACTGCAAAAATAAAAACAAAATGGTAGTTGGTAGTCTTACCTCAGCCCAATTAGATTCAGCAACAATTGTACTCCTTCATAGGTCGCAAAAGGACTCCTTTCCTGAAGAGTACGATCTTCTTAAGGCTGGTAAGGCGTTGCCAAAGAAGAGCCGACTTACATCACTGTGTCCATTCTTCGATTCGGGACTAATCAGGGTTGGGGGTCGACTCGCTAACTCATTCTACGATTATGAAGTTAAGCATCCCATACTTATTTGTAGCAAACATCTTGTCACTAGGCTGCTTTTTAAGATGTTTCCCTTGCGACACCTTCACGCTCCTCCCCAACTACTTCTGGCAACTATCAAACAAGGCTACTGGCCGCTTGGAGGAAGAAACTTAGCAAAACACGTTGTCCATACTTGTCTCAGATGTGTTAGGTTAAAGGGCGAAACAGTGCAACCTGTAATGGGAAACTTGCCGAAGGAAAGATTGCATCTCGAATACCCATTCCTTGAAACAGGCACTGATTATGCTGGTCCAATTCTTATAGCTGACCGCAAGGGGAGAGGATGTAGACTCGTAAAGGCCTACATCTGCATATTCGTGTGTTTGGCAAGTAAGGCACTTCACTTGGAGCTTGTCTCTGACTTAACCAAGGAGGCTTTTATAGCCGCTCTTAACCGGTTCATAAGTCGTCGTGGCAAACCAAGGGTAATTTTTTCCGATAATGGCACAACCTTTGTTGGCACCTTCAATGAACTTTCAAATTTGTTGAAACAAGACTTATTTGCCGTAGAAATGACTGACGCGCAAATCAACTTTTCTTTCATCCCAGCTTACACACCTCACTTCGGAGGGCTCTGGGAGTCTGCCGTAAAGTCAGTAAAGTATCACCTGCGACGAACTCTAGGTCTTACACACCTTACCTATGAGGAAATGTCTACATGCTTAATAAAGATCGAAGCAATACTAAATTCACGTCCGCTTACGCCACTTTCCAATGATCCTTCTGATCTAACCTTTTTAACTCCAGCTCACTTTTTGATTGGAAGGTCTCTCACGTCTTTGCCGTATCCTCAGCTCGCTGTCCAAAGGATCGGTTCTCTTCCGAGGTTTCAGCGTATCACGTGCTTGAAACAACACTTTTGGAATCGGTTCTCCCACGAGTACATCTCGAGCCTGCAAGAGCGAACAAACTGGCGCAGTTCAAAGGGAACACTGGACCCAGGAACCATGGTCGTCATTAAAGACAAGAGCCTGCCGCCTCTCATGTGGCTCCTTGGTCGCATAGTACGAGTGTTGCCAGGCAGAGACGGCATAGCGAGAGTTGCCGACATCAAGACGAAAAAGGGAGTTATTCGTCGGGCTTTCAACACTATCTGCCCTCTACCTATTCAAGATCTTGAAGACCCGAGCTCTTCAACGCCGGGAGTACATGGTGGTGACAAAACCCCTTCCGCTTCAAATTAACTCCCCAGCAACAGCGGTGACGATTATACCGTTAGCCGGACCGGTCAGCCGGCGAGTTGTCGGGTGGCGGGGCCGACCAGAGATCTATGAACGCTCGTGCTGCACCCTGCACATATCGCGCCGCGACCAATTTCTAACTTTGTAATTGTCGAGAAATAAAAATAGTGTTTACAGTCCGCTACAGTTTTATTCAGCAGTCTAGAATTCCTCCAGATACCTACCGAACGAGGCGCTAGACGCAACACTATTCTTATATTTTGATTGTCGGGCAAAAGGTGTGGTAATATTAGAACACATTGTGGTAGCATTGTAATCAAAAAGAAGTTTCATGACGAGCTACGTCGAAAAACTTTTTCCCAAAAAAGGTTAATTATCTCTGGAACCAAGCCGAATCCAGGAAATTTTACATAACATTAAATACTCTAAATACGCTCAGGAATTCAGCATTAAAGTCTTGCGGGTTCCTCGCGACAACGACACAATAAATTAAATCGACTTATGTAAAAAGGTTAAAAGGTAAAAAGCGATATATATTAAATCAATCAATTAAAATTACTGTAAACAATTAATAACTAACATGATTAGATATAAATTCATTGACATAATTATAATTTACACATACTATAATTCATTTGATATAAATAAATTATTAATTTCATTTGGAATAAAATAACGTTAAATAATTTAATATCAAATTGTAAAACTTAACACCCTAGAGCTCAGACGAAAACTGCTTCTTATTGTCCACTATCATTCCCTGGTTCACGGGAGGTAGACAATAGGGCTCGTGGTCGTGACCGTGTTTCGTGTAACCGTAGCCGGATCCCCGTTGCCGTGTTACACGGCAACGGTTTTAGGCCCGTTTCCTGCGTGTTACACGGCTACGTATCAATAAAGATACGTATACACGTGTACACGGGGATACGTATCTTAATTACACGCAGATCCGTTCCGCGCGCGTTGTTGAGTGACGATTCGATGCGTTGTCTTTAAGGACTAAGGAAAACTGATGAGAATGTATGTACCGTGATATTTGTGAATCTAATTTAGTGGTTACCTAATTGCCTTTCTAACGTAAAGTGCGATAACTTAGTTTGAAAATGTAATAAATAATTGTACTTAATTTCAGTATGATAACGTGTATACGTACTGAAATTAAATTTTACATATTACTGACAGCTTTTTAAGGTAAGGAGGGCAGAATTATAAAAGGGTAATTAATACATGTCATGTATTAATTACCTAATTTAATAATGAGATGTGAACGGAAGTTAAAAAATATATAACACAGTGCGGAGTAAATATTTTTTCTTAGTTCTAAATATCATAATTTAAGTTTTTCTTTTGTGCAATAAAATTGATATAAATAAATACATAAATCAATATTGAGGGTACCAGACAACGATTAATCTATACTAGGAAACCCATAACTCAGGAACAAAATAAATGCGTCATAAATATACAAATTTGCAGCGTTATTTCCTACAAAATACCCATCTAAAGGAACTTTTGAAATACAAAAGGATATTAGAAAGCAATATAATTAAAAAATACAATATACTAACTCATTGGATGTCGTGACGATGACGGGAGATTTTAGGTGCACCGCTTTCAAATGCTTTCCTATCGATCCTGTTGTACCACCACGACACGAAAACTCATTGTTCGTACGATCATTGCACAAAGTGCATAAAGCCGTGTCACCGAACCTGGTGGCATAGCTCCACACCCAACTTATCTTCATTATTAATACACTTTAAAAACGCTATCTTCTCACCAACAGTAACAATACAAAAACGTAACAAAATAATAATAAAAAAAATCATTTAAATTCGACTCAACTCTCGCTAAGTCTGTCCGGACTGCAATCTTATTAGTGACTAAACACGTATAAAACCAAAACCCGAAATAGCCCTTTTCGAATTAACTAAAACATCCCCGCTTATCTATATCAAAACAAAGATGCGGCTATTTCATTCAACTTCACAAACAAAAGGTGAACCAGGTAAAGCCCAAGTTATCATATTTATCAGTAAAATTACCACGTGTGGTCAATTACATCGCAGACAAACTATTGTTAGCTACTTTGCGCGTGCAAATTCTTAGTATAGGTCTTATCTACAAAAGGGCCGCCTGGCAGGTAATAAACTTAAATGAACGACTGTATTATCTTTTATGTACCTATAGCAATTTGGCCAAATATTTTTAACATTCTTTTTTCATTTTTCTATCTGGTGATTCAAAATCACAATATAAATTCTAATCCATAAATAACACCGTCGCTTGTTATATACTCGTAGAACACAGTACCTACCACGTTATTCTATAACATAAATCGATACGAAAAATGCAAGTCTAATCAATAAAATCCCGTTCGTCCCGATTCAGAGTAGGTATAATACTCAATACGTACTTTAAAAACAAGTTGTCATTCAATAAAAGGCCTTATTTGTTTGCATTGTAATTGGTCCGGCCGGATCCATGCCACGAGCAGTCGTTGCCAGAACGAAGCCAAGATTCGTAGATACGTATACAAACAAAGATTCGGGTACGTATCTCGGCGTGACTGTGAAATTCGTGATCTTAGTACCGCCGGGGTTAAGAACACGGAGCTACGGTTCGGCGAATAGTACGTATACCGGGAGCCCTAGTAGACAATCGGAATGTCCTGGCACGAGTTGGGTCGGCGGTTCCCACGCCGAGCCTCGGCCTGGCCGGCGGCGGCACGGGCGGCGCGGCGGGGCCGGCGCCTGCTGGCGAGGCCGGACGCGCGAACTGCAAGAGCTGCAAATGCACCCACTGCCCGAGCCATTTCTCTCATTAATGACTTGCAGATCCAGAGTCACAGAATCCAGTATTCACAGATGGGCGGTTAATCAAATAATATCAAAGTCGCGACGTTTAACCTGGACTTGAATTCGTTTGAAATTTGTTAACTTTTTTGTTGTTTTTTACACATTTATTGAGTCGTTTTTTTTGTTACTTTAGAGTACAGTGGTAATGAATGCATATTTGTTATCATTGTATTACTTTACCGTAAGTATTGTTAGCGTAATTGTCAGTGTAATTGGATGGAGATGTAACAGAACTGTAAGATTAAATTAGTGATGAAATAAAACTATGAAAACGGATAAACTCGCGTATATTAATTAACTTTAACTTCAGACGTTTCGAACACTTTACAGAGGCGGGCGACTCGTCCTCGCGGTAACCGAAGAATAGTAATTACGACACAAGTGCGAAAAACAGTAACACGTTTTACACGTGTCTCGTACGACGTTTTTTAGTACAGATGGCCCTCCGAAGTTTTAGAACTGACGTAAAATGGGCCACTTCTCGCACTAGAGCCTAAAAAAGGCACCATCTGTAATAGAAAATATGATTAAATTAGTGTATAAATAAATTGAAATTGAATGAGTATCATGAGACAATTTTACACAACCGATGTAGTCCTACAGTAAGATCAATATGTTGATACTAAATATATGTACTTTACTTAGAAAACTACTTACCAAGGCACTAATATTTGCGATGAACGATACAAATAAATGTCTTCGCAGGGTTCGAACCCGGAACCTCTAGTTTTGTGGGCAGGGCCACTACACTACCAACTAGGCTACGGAGGCTGACATGAGCGCATGAGTACAAGTGTAAGGCCCGAGCGCCGAGCGTGGAGCGGCGCGCCTGGCGGGGCGGGCAGCGGCAAGGGGTTTGAACGGCGTGCACTCGGGCCGCGCGCATGTTTTTGCATTTGTTTGACATGGCCGAGATCGGGCCTCCACCCAGTTTGCACACTCAAGCGAATGTGGTAGATCATAGAACGTAGTCCACACGTCGGTTTGTCCCGCAAAAGCCCGCCATGTCCCAATGAACTAAATCTACTAACTCTGATTTTGATAGAAGAAAGCCATTTTGTTTAAGTATAAAATATATGACGTGGGTGTGATTGAAAAGTGAAACTGTGATATACAATATAACTGTATATGTATAATAAAGGACCACTAAAAGTTGAAGGAGATTGTGGTTCAAATATAACAACTACAATTAAATTGCGGGAAAAATTAAACAAATCATAAAAACGTGAACAGATTTTTATTGTATAAAATACATCATATTTTTTGGTTAAAATTCATACAATACGACTAACCAGTCAGAAATGACATCATCGAAATGTAATTTAACATTGTTTTTCCTTTATTCGCTCTGTGATGTAATGGGAATTAGGTAGAATGTGAGTTAGTAGGATTAAAGCACTGTCACTATTAAACATAATAGTAGATTACATCCAAGGCCGTTTAAGTGGGAAATGTCTCAGAAGACTTGTAATTGTACGCCGAGGCCGACAAACATGTGATCCCAGGGCTTTCCCATTTAACGGCTGAAGTGTACCTACTGTTTTTCTGCTCAACGGAGCCGACAGGCGGCAACTTAGTTTAGTGCAGCGGCCGGCAATGTGCTATTTGCCGGCCGGAGGGCAGAAAACACGTTTTCATCCCACCTGTGCGGTAAGTGCGGCAATACACACCGTAGGTGCGTCATTATGGCCTATTATGACATTAATATGACTACGTGCTTTAACACAACATTACGTCACAGCAAGTAGTAATAATTATTGTAATGAACATGATATACTTAATCGAAGTATGTACCAGGACAGCATAACTCACCCAGTGCTTTGTCAGTTTGACACTCAATTCGAGTTCGAGTCATTCTTAATTTAGGCCCATTTTGAGTACTTTTGTGAAATAATATTTATTTACTCTCTTTTCTTCTGAATAATAAACGCCGGAAGTTGTTGCGAGCAGAGCGATACCTTCATAAGTACTAAAGGGAGGCCGTACACCTCACTTTTGTGGTTGACTGCGAGCGAGAACGTTGTTCCTCTGATATTGTAATAGGTAGTGTTAATTATCGTTGCAAATATATATACCTTGTGCTATATTGGGCCTTTAATTTATAATAGGTACACAATAAAACACTACACGAATTGAACATGTGGCCCGGGTCCCCACATCACTCCCCCCTTGAGACCGTCACTACGGGCGATAATAGCATGGTCGGCGTACTTCACGACCTGATCTTGTTCTAGTTACCACTGGGTATTCCGTTGTGTTTGCTCTGGTTTCTTCGGGATGATTGTTGCTATTATAATATCGGCCGGTTTCAACCGATCTATTGATACTGGAACCGGTTTTCCCTTAACCATTAGCTTGAAGACCTTGACGTCCCTTTCCAGTACTTGGTGGGTCCAGTGTATGCAGGTCGTAATGCAGCACGCAATGCGTCTTCCCTCAGAAAAACGTGGCTGCATGTGGCTAAATCCTTAAAACAAAGAATGACCTATTGTCATGGCTTGATTCTGGCGAACATGTCAAGCAATCATCGACTTAAATACGTGAGTAACCCGGTTCGACAATATTTTAATATCTCCTACCCGGTATGAATCTTCTGATGCTTTCGTAAATTTGTACTAGTAATGCACCTGTACTCACAGAGATTACATTTGTGAGGCTTAACGCCAGCGTGTGCCATTTCATGTCTTCGTAAGTGATGTCGCAGACTGAATTGTTTGTTACATGTGCTGCATTTAAACGGCTTCTCTCCAGTATGAATCCTCTGGTGAATTCGTAAATTACTACGATCATTGCACCTGTACTTGCAGAGGTCACATTCGTAAGGCTTAACGCCAGCGTGTGCCATCTCATGTCTTTGTAGAATTGGTTTCTGAGCGAACTTCAAGTCACATGTGCTGCATTTAAACGGCTTCTCTCCAGTATGAATCCTCTGATGCCTTCGTAAATGCGAACTAGTGCGATACGTGTACTCACAGAGATTACATTTGTAAGGCTTAACGCCAGTGTGTGTCATCTCATGACTTTGTAGATATGATTTCCGACTGAACTTCAAGTCGCAAGTGCTGCATTTAAACGGCTTCTCTCCAGTATGAATCCGTTGGTGAACTTTTAAGTGACTACGCTGAATGCACCTGTACTCACAGAGATTACATTTGTGAGGCTTAATGCCAGTGTGTGTCATCTCATGACTTCGTAAATTTGATTTATGACTGAACTTTTTGTTGCATAGGCTGCAGTTAAATGGCTTCAGTCCCGTATGCACCATTTCATGTATTACAAGCTGTGATTTCCAGGGGCTTGTGTAATCACAGTGGCTACACTGGAAAGGCTCCTTGCCAGTATGTGTCATTTTGTGAAGTAGAAAGCTTCTTTCGCCATTACACTTGTAATCAAAAGTGATACATTTGTAAGTCTTTCTCCCGGCGCGTATCTCTTGTTGTTTGTGTGAATTACCTTCATTGTGACATGTATTTACATTGTGATTATTTATATGAGCCCGCAAATTGTCCTTATGACCTGTCGTGTACTCGCACACATCACACATGAAATACGACACACCATGATCTCTCTTCTCGTGCTCTAGTAAAAGCAACTTCGTATGAAATTTAGAATTACAAAAAGCACATGATAACTCTTGGGTTCTGGACGAATTATGAGAATGTTGTATGTGATTCCTTAAAATAGTTTTGTTAGTGTAACGTTCCCCGCAGTGTTCACACGTGTAAGGTTTCTCCCCACCGCGCATGCTCGTGTGTCCCTCATCGCCGCGGAGGCGCTCGAGCCTCACGGAGCAAGTCATCGCGAGCTGTCGCCGGGCGCGAGGACAGACTGCAACAACAATACAAGTCAAACGTGAGACCAAATGGCGCCGGTTACGGCATCTGTAGTTGAGTTGCTGAAGTCCACGTGTTAAGACTGGAATGCTGTGTAACAATAATTAAATGTTTTATCTTTAATTGCAGGGTGGCCATTCTTCTACAGATAGTGTTGGAATGGAAGGCAGGTGTGATATTATGAAGGTACGTGTTTTTTTTTATTTAACAGAACAAGCATGAGTTTTTTTTTTAATTTTGTCAAATATAGTGTTGTAAATGTAAAAAAAAACTTTAATTTTAACTATTTGGCTACTTTATCAGAGTCATATACTTGTACGACGTTGATTGTACTTACGCAACAGTTCGTTACTAGTCTCATCGTCGTCCACAATCTCTGGCTTGGCTAGCGGCTCTCCACCTGAAGCAAACATACAATTCAACCATTAAGTTACGGATTTGATTTGGTCAGAAACACAAACAAAGGATTGCTGCAAGAGAGTGTACTCACCCGGCATCAACTCAGTGCTTCCACCCGCCCTGTCTCCGTCCTCCACTTCTGCCCCGAGCATTTCACCTAGAGCACACAAACACAATACTAATATTAAGCATGTAAACCACAAACATAACAACGAGACTGAGATTTGGCTTATAAAGCTCGTAAGAACGATAAATGGCTGAAAACCGAATTTCACGTGTGGTGCGGACCGCACCAGTTCAGCTTCCTAAGGCTACGTAGAACGGAGCGGAACCGGTCGCCTGCCCGGGGCTCCGCCCGCGCACCCTCCGGGGTGACACTCACCATCTACCTTGACGGCTCCGCCCGCGCACCCTCCGGGGTGACACTCACCATCTACCTTGACGGCTCCGCCCGCGCACCCTCCGGGGGTGACACTCACCATCTACCTTGACGGCTCCGCCCGCGCACCCTCCGGGGGTGACACTCACCATCTACCTTGACGGCTCCGCCCGCGCACCCTCCGGGGGTGACACTCACCATCTACCTTGACGGCTCCGCCCGCGCACCCTCCGGGGGTGACACTCACCATCTACCTTGACGGCTCCGCCCGCGCACCCTCCGGGGGTGACACTCACCATCTACCTTGACGGCTCCGCCCGCGCACCCTCCGGGGGTGACACTCACCATCTACCTTGACGGCTCCGCCCGCGCACCCTCCGGGGGTGACACTCACCATCTACCTTGACGGCTCCGCCCGCGCACCCTCCGCGGGTGACACTCACCATCTACCTTGACGGCTCCGCCCGCGCACCCTCCGGGGGTGACACTCACCATCTACCTTGACGGCTCCGCCCGCGCACCCTCCGGGGGTGACACTCACCATCTACCTTGACGGCTCCGCCCGCGCACCCTCCGGGGGTGACACTCACCATCTACCTTGACGGCTCCGCCCGCGCACCCTCCGGGGGTGACACTCACCATCTACCTTGACGGCTCCGCCCGCGCACCCTCCGGGGGTGACACTCACCATCTACCTTGACGGCTCCGCCCGCGCACCCTCCGGGGGTGACACTCACCATCTACCTTGACGGCTCCGCCCGCGCACCCTCCGGGGGTGACACTCACCATCTACCTTGACGGCTCCGCCCGCGCACCCTCCGGGGGTGACACTCACCATCTACCTTGACGGCTCCGCCCGCGCACCCTCCGGGGGTGACACTCACCATCTACCTTGACGGCTCCGCCCGCGCACCCTCCGGGGGTGACACTCACCATCTACCTTGACGGCTCCGCCCGCGCACCCTCCGGGGGTGACACTCACCATCTACCTTGACGGCTCCGCCCGCGCACCCTCCGGGGGTGACACTCACCATCTACCTTGACGGCTCCGCCCGCGCACCCTCCGGGGGTGACACTCACCATCTACCTTGACGGCTCCGCCCGCGCACCCTCCGGGGGTGACACTCACCATCTACCTTGACGGCTCCGCCCGCGCACCCTCCGGGGGTGACACTCACCATCTACCTTGACGGCTCCGCCCGCGCACCCTCCGGGGGTGACACTCACCATCTACCTTGACGGCTCCGCCCGCGCACCCTCCGGGGGTGACACTCACCATCTACCTTGACGGCTCCGCCCGCGCACCCTCCGGGGGTGACACTCACCATCTACCTTGACGGCTCCGCCCGCGCACCCTCCGGGGGTGACACTCACCATCTACCTTGACGGCTCCGCCCGCGCACCCTCCGCGGGTGACACTCACCATCTACCTTGACGGCTCCGCCCGCGCACCCTCCGGGGGTGACACTCACCATCTACCTTGACGGCTCCGCCCGCGCACCCTCCGGGGGTGACACTCACCATCTACCTTGACGGCTCCGCCCGCGCACCCTCCGGGGGTGACACTCACCATCTACCTTGACGGCTCCGCCCGCGCACCCTCCGGGGGTGACACTCACCATCTACCTTGACGGCTCCGCCCGCGCACCCTCCGGGGGTGACACTCACCATCTACCTTGACGGCTCCGCCCGCGCACCCTCCGGGGGTGACACTCACCATCTACCTTGACGGCTCCGCCCGCGCACCCTCCGCGGGTGACACTCACCATCTACCTTGACGGCTCCGCCCGCGCACCCTCCGGGGGTGACACTCACCATCTACCTTGACGGCTCCGCCCGCGCACCCTCCGGGGGTGACACTCACCATCTACCTTGACGGCTCCGCCCGCGCACCCTCCGGGGGTGACACTCACCATCTACCTTGACGGCTCCGCCCGCGCACCCTCCGGGGGTGACACTCACCATCTACCTTGACGGCTCCGCCCGCGCACCCTCCGGGGGTGACACTCACCATCTACCTTGACGGCTCCGCCCGCGCACCCTCCGCGGGTGACACTCACCATCTACCTTGACGGCTCCGCCCGCGCACCCTCCGGGGGTGACACTCACCATCTACCTTGACGGCTCCGCCCGCGCACCCTCCGGGGGTGACACTCACCATCTACCTTGACGGCTCCGCCCGCGCACCCTCCGCGGGTGACACTCACCATCTACCTTGATGGCTCGCGCCCGCCGCTCGCGATATTTTTTATGTACGCACCGCGCAAATGTTATTATTGTAACGGTCAATTTAGTTAATATATTTTTTATAAAGTTTACAGTCCACTTTTGATTAATCTCCAGCTAGCTAGACCAACAACGTGTCATTTCTCCAGTGCAGTGAGTTTCGGACTTTTTATCTGGTCTATTTTGAAGAGAAAATTGAGAGCAATTAAACATGCTGGTATAAATGCAATGAAGAAAGCGATCGTATTTCACTGGCACATACCACTACCACTGGGTCACAAACGTGCTGCTAGCAAATATTTTTTTTACTGTTTTGAAGACCATAGCCCAGGCAAAAGGTAGTCATATTGACTAAAAGTTAATTTAATGACTAAATGTAATATTTATTCTCTCGTTTTTTCTTACTCATGGTAATAAATTGTTGCAACTAAAATATTACAGTCCTTTGAAATTGGTAACACTTCATATCGTTCACCCTGTATGTCAGCGCGACTACAGCCGGTGCCCGACCACAACACTGGATAGCAACGAGTGGACACTCAATCTCATGTGACATGAATTATTCATTCAATATGTACTTTATTCAATTTATTGAGTGATCATATCAACATCAAAGTTAAAAATAGTTAAAGAGACATTCTAATGAACTCTAATCCATCTGGAGTAGCTCAGAATATTACAATTGTAAATACTCACACAACATCTCATCAGGTTGATCTTCTGGCAGATCTTCATTTGGCATCTCTGGTTTGAAAGCATTCTCCTCCCCTAAAGTTTATAAATAATTAGCTATTTACAGCTGACAATGAGTACAGGAAATAATCTAACATGTTGCAGCTAGCAGCTACTTTTATCTATGGCAAGTTACATTCCCAGTATTCCTGCACTAGAGCAGGTACTCACACAGCACAGGCTCCTCACTGGCCCCGTCTCCATCCTGCAGCTCGGGCTCCACTGCGGGTTCTTCCTCTAAACAGAACAAACATAACACAAATCAGTTTACTAAAGATATTTTTAAAAACTACCATGCAGTAATGCCTGTACATTTACCTAACAATTACAATGTTATCTGCTCACTATATGGTGTAAAATCAAATCAGCCATCTACACCATGTTTGAAGAAATGAGATAGTAATGTGTGTATACCATGTTTGTCACATTTTTGAAACATGGAGATTGAAGGAGGCTTTCCTACCTTTGACACAGTTCTCTCCCTGCAGCCGCGCCTGCAGCTCGGCCTGGCAGCGCTGCACTTGCCGCTTGAAGTCGCTCGCGTCTCGCAGGCGGCCCACGCACTTCCAGCAGATGCCGCGCGAGCCCGAGCCGTCCGACGGCATCTGCGCGTGTAATTATGTCGTATTCAAACACATGCCGCTGGATACATTTTAAAAATAAGTATTCCTAAATCAAGTGAAGATAATTATTACAACATTAACGAGGACGCACATGTATATCGAAGCACTGCTCCAACATGTCGGAATATATCTCCGTTATGCCGTGTTCTGTGTACGGCGTCGTCAGGTCCTTGTCCGGAGCACCCCGCAGGCAGCAGCAACATGAGTGCGGCACGTCCATCACCGGGTTATGGAATAATGCAACAATTAGTTAAATTTGTAGAAGTTGCGTACTTCGCAGCAACAAACAACAAATTGCGATTATGTTCATTACTTTGTTTGAGTAACCACAAAATAAAAAATAAAATCTCAGTCTCTAAAGTGACACTGACAGCTTCACAGTGACAGCTGACGGAAACTAATATTGCACAGCCATGTAAGGCATAGCTTTGTAATCTTGTAATGCAGACAACAATAATCGGTGGCTTTATTTTTCAGATAACGTTTCGATCGGTAAATCCCTGATGGGACAGTAATAAATTGTTTAGCTAGTTAACTACTACATATTGCAAAATATTAAAAAACAGTCGAATGCGACTGTTGTGACGATAAGAAGCCTTCGTTGCCGACCGCTTAGTACAGGCTTAATGTTATTAGTCCTTATCTGTGGATGGCGATGACATTTTTTCATCTGCGACTTGAGTATGTGCTAACAAAACGTCATAATCAATCACATTACAGTATTTGTTACTGTCGCTGGGAAGTACGCGATATAAATTGAATAAAATATATTGTGAAATTATTTGTTATGGACGTGACGCATGCATGTTGCTGCTGCCTGCGGCGTGCTCCGGACAAGGACCTGACGACGCCGTACACGCAACTCGGCATAACGGAGATATATTCCGACATGCTCGAGCAGTGCTTCGATATACATGTTCGTACAACATCCTCGTTCAATAAATTCACCGTACACTGCAGTTTGGAATGAATTTTTTTAATTTGTTTATATAAGATAATATTATTATAATTTCATATTTTTATGTCCAGATGTTGGATGGCTCGGGCTCGCGCGGCATATGTTGGAAGTGCGTGGGCCGCCTGCGAGACGCGAGCAACTTCAAGCGGCAAGTGCAGCGCTGCCAGGCGAAGCTGCTGACGTGGCTGAAGGGAGAGAACCGCGTCAAAGGTAGCAAAGCCCTTCCATTGATTGGAAAAGTTCCAATCAAATTAAAGGTGTTATGTTTGGTTTTGGATACTTATTTTCTTGTTACACAAAATGATTTCAGAAGCTGTTAATTCACTGCACATTGATTGTGTAGATAAGATTTTTTACATTAACATTGCAGTGTCAGTATATCAGTATCTGTAGGTGGAAACCTGTAGGGCCCAGTGCGTAGGGGCTTCCTGGCGCAGGCAGTTTCACGGGACTGTATATTATCTTGTTTTTTTTGTAGACAGTCTGTTTTTCATAAGTAGGAGGTTCCAGGTTCAAATCCCGGTGAAGGCATTATTTGTGTATTTATTTACCACAAATATTTGTTTCTTGGTTTTGGCTGTCTATGTATTTAAGTATCTATCTATAATTTGTATTATTATATCACTCTGTACTGTACCCATATCACAAGCCTTAATTGAGCTTACTGTGGGATTAGGTTGATTTGTGTAAGATGTCCCAAGATAAGAAAAAAAAAGTTCTAGAGATAATTTTGAGACCTGGGATATGTATCCAGCATGTAGAGGCTGTTTGGAGAAATTTCTTGTGTTGTACACCTGCTATAACCCATGCATGGATACATCAATACATGCACAAATGGTCTAGTCCCAGATCTTGTAAGTATATCAAAAAATTAACAAAAATGATAATATAGTTATAATTATAATAAGATGAAAGATGGCTAACCTTAACCTAATATAGTTGTCATTAAGATTTAGACATCAGTCACACATGAAATAGAGGTATTACAACCACACCACCTCACAAAAGGTGTTGATTTCACCAGAGCATAGTAAATAGTGATCTGTGTTGTGTTTGTTCCATTTAGAGGAAGAACCCGCAGTGGAGCCCGAGCTGCAGGATGGAGACGGGGCCAGTGAGGAGCCTGTGTTGTGTGAGTACATGCTCTACCCTATATGTTATATTCAAACTTCAAACAAACTCAAACTTCAAATTTTATTGCCACAAAAAAGAAAAAAACTTACTACTAATACATAAATTAACTTAACTAAGCTTATTACCTAGTAAGTATAAAATTAAACTTAAAATTAATATTAATATTTAGTAAGGCAATAGGTCTCAGTCTCAGCATGTGCTGCGCAGGACGCTCAGCGCTGGTTTTCAGACTGAGCCTTTAAAAATTGTGTCGGTCTCAAACATAAGAGTACATTTTTTTTATGGTGGTGCTGAAACTATAACTAAGTAGATACCAATATAAAAGAACAATTGTAGTATTTTATTAATGACATGGATAATGGATTAGTAAAAATAAAATAAAACAAATAAAATAATGTGTGTGTGTGTGTGTGTTTGTATGTTGGTATGTGTAAAAACTGGAAAAAAAAAAAATGGTGTGTGTGGTGCTATCTGGGGCGCTTACAACTTGCTTTGCAAGTCTAAAAAGTGTCTTTGGACTAACCGTTTGAACTTGACAAAGGCCATGGGCTCCCGCAGGGGTGGGGGAAGATCGTTCCACACCTTTGCTGCAGCAAATTTGAAACTTCCTCTGTAGAACGCAGATTTGTGTTTGGATGTCGCTAACTTGGTGCATCGCCTTAGCGACCTCTCCCGTGTGTCGTTAACCCATTTAAGCTTCTCAAATAGATAACGGGGCTTCTCGTACTCTAATAATTTTCGTACTGCACATGCTAGGTGCATTAGTCTCCTATTTGTCATATTTAACTTCGACTTTTTGTTTAGGTAAGGGGTAATATGTGCTCGCCTGGGGATTTCGTAGCAGAAACGAGTACACGCATTCTGAATGCGTTGTATGTATTTTTTTGTCTCTGCTAGTAGCCTGGGCCCATACACGATGTCCGCGTAGTTAAAGGATGACAATATTAATGCTTCTACGAGAATCTCCCTAACTTTTTCTGAGAGGTATTTCCGTATTCTGTAGAGAATTTTTAATCTGTTCAATATATTTCAGTTGTCCATCCATGACTATCCCTAGGTTTTTTGCTTTTTCTACTTGTACGACCGGCTCCTCCCCTATCAATATTCTAGGATTGTTTTCTTTTATTTTTGAACGCTGCCATTTGTTTCCTAGTATCATGTACTGTGACTTAGCTGGGTTGAGGATGAGGTTGTTTTTATTTGACCATTTTGCTACTCTTTCTAAGTCAGCATTGATTTTTTTAACAGCACTTTCTTGATCGTTTGGCGCAAAAGAGTAGTATAGCTGGGTGTCATCAGCATATAGGTGAGCATCGCAATGTTCAATATTCTTCACTAAGTCAGCTGTGTAGAGAATAAAGAGCAGCGGACTCAAAATAGAGCCCTGCGGCGTACCTCGAGTGATTTTTAGGGTCTGTGACTTCTGTATTTTGCCCTGGTCTGTTTCCATTTCAACATATTGCTTTCGGTGCGTCAGAAAACTGTGAAACCATTTGCACGAGTCCTGCAAAACTCCGTAATGGGCCATTTTAGAAAGTAGCAATATCGGATTGATGCAATCAAAGGCACGCGAAAAGTCCAAGAGTACTAGGATGGATCCCATTCCCTTATCAGATGCTCCGATAATGTCATCTGTGACCTTCGCTATTGCCGTTGCTGTTCCATGTTTGCTACGGAAGCCTGATTGTGTCACTGGCAGTATGTTATTTTCCTCCAGATACTTAGACAGTTGCTCACTGACTATTCTTTCAAGAACCTTTGATAGTACAGGCAGGATACTAATCGGTCTGAGATCTTTGTATTCTTCCGTCCTATTCGATTTCGGTATTGCCTTTACCTTGGCTATTTTCCAGGCCTGTGGATAAGCGTTTCCTACAATTGACGAGTTGATGATATGCGTTATAACCGGTAGGGTAACATCTAGTGTTAGGCGAATCATTTCAATAGTCATGCCGTCATGGCCGCTTGCGTTTGTAGTAATTGAAGCGATTATTTTTGAAACTTGAGTTTCCGTGGATCAGGTTATGTTGAACATCTGAACATCAATTCAATAAATAATAACATTATTATTTTCTTAAACATTCATATCTCTTAATATTGATATTAACAAGTATTCATGCAAGATAAAACCTACTTGAATCCATTGATGTCGAAAAAATTGATGTTAGCATTTTTCTTGCCTCTAATGTTATCTTCTGTAGGAATACTTTTTAAATAAACATCTTTTACTCATCATATTTCATATTCTTGTCTATTGCGCTATTGTTACTCTGAAAATAATAGTTACTATGCTAAAAATGTTTAATTAAAGTTACCTATAACTCGTTCAGTGTGACATCCGTTACTGCAAAAGAAGTGTTTTTTACACTTTTTGACCAAATGACGTAATCACATGTTCATAGTTGCGTATTTTGTTTCGGCTTATTTTCGGTGTTGGAATGCTTTTTCAAGTTTCGTGATGCTTTAAGGTTATTTCTATATTATTATTATATATTTATGTTGTATTTAGAAGTCCTTCTGAGTTCTCTGTTCGATTTTGTAATTTAGTCTAATGTAATTTACTTTATTCAAACTCTCTCAGAAAAGTGGCTGTGGCCAAAATGTTACATTAAACTAGGATTTCTAATATTATTTTTTGGAAATAAAAAGAATACGAATTTATTATAAAACTGTGTTTAAAATCTTGCCTACTTCTAAAAATTCAAAATTATGCTCGATTTTGGCCATATGTAGCAAATGTGTCCTGTGGAAAATACATGCAGTTTTGCGACCTGGTTCTACTTGATTGGATATAATTTTAAAAGGAAGATGCCAAAATACACACACCTTCCCAAATTCATTAACAAATGTATACAAACTAATTTACTATAGTTAAATAATTTACTAATTTACTTTAGATAGAGATACTAGTGCAGGAATAATGTGAATGTAACTAGCCATGAACATAAGTAGCTGCAACATGTTACATCATTTCTTGTACTCATTGTCAGCTATAAATAGCTAATTATTTATAAACTGTAGGGGAGGAGCATGCGGTCAAATCAGAGATGCCATATGAAGATCTGCCAGAAGATCAACCTGATGAGATGTTGCGTGAGTATTTACAAATCGCTTGTAATATTCTGAGCTACTCTAGATGGATTAGAGTTCATTAGAATGTCTCTTTAACTGACTTTAACTTTAACCCGGGGAGCATGACCTAGGGTATCTCATACCCACCACTGTCACTTATGTCAATAATGACAAAGTCTATTTTCCAATGACATTTTTTCACCTTTTGCTCGCCGGGTTAATGTTGAAATGACCACCCAATAAATTGAATAAAGTACATATTAAATGAATAATTCATGTCACACGAGATTGAGTATCCACTCGTTGCTATCCAGTGTTGTGGTCGGGCACCGGCTGTAGTCGCGCTGACATACAGGGTGAACGATATAAAGAGTTACCAATTTCAAAGAACTGAGATATTTTAGTGGTAACAATTTATTACTATAAGTAAGAAAAAACAAGAGAATAAATATTACATTTTGTGATTAAATTAACTTTTTGTCAGTTATGACTATGTTTTACCTTGACTATGGTCTTCAAATGGTAAAAAATATTTGCTCGCAGCACGTTTGTGACCCAGTGGTAGTGGTATGTGCCAATGAAATGCGATCGCTTTCTTCATTGCATTTATACTACCATGTTTATTTGCTCTCAATTTTCTCTTCAAAATAAACCAGATAAAAAGTCCGAAACTCACTGCACTGAAAATGCACGTGAAATTTGGTGTTCAGCCATTTATGGTTCTTACGAGCTTTATAAGCCGAATCTCAGTCTCGTTCTTATGTTTGCGGTCTACAACCCAAATGTTTGCGTGCCTAAGACTTCAATGCGGTATCCAAAATATATTTCTGATAATAACCTGCTATTAATTTGACATCAGATTTAATCTATATATATAAACGGCTATGTCCTGACTGACTGACTGACTTAAATCAACGCACAGCCCAAACCGCTGGTCCTAGAGAGTTCAAACTTGGCATCTACATTCTTTATAATGTTTAGAGGCGCACTAAGAACGGATTTTTGAAAATTCATCCCGTAAAGGGGTTAAATGGGGGGTTAAAGTTTGTATGGGAAAATAAGATTAGTTGGGCTATTTTATTCGAAACTTCACAGGAATGTTTTTAATAATAAATAAGTAAATACATGTTTCAGGTTTTTTGAAAATTCATCCCTTAAAGGGGTTAAATGGAGGGTTAAAGTTTGTATGGGGAAATAAGATTAGTTGGGCTATTTTATTCGAAACTTCACATGAATGTTTCTAACAATAAATAAGTAAACACGTATTTCAGGTTTTTTGAAAATTCATTCCCTATGGGGGTTAAATGGAGGGTTAAAGTTTGTATGGGGAAATAAGATTAGTTGGGCTATTTTATTCGAAACTTCACAGGAATGTTTTTAATAATGAATAAGTAAACACATGTTTCAGGTTTTTTGAAAATTCATCCCTTAAAGGGGTTAAATGGAGGGTTAAAGTTTGTATAGGGAAATAAGATTAGTTGGGCTATTTTATTCGAAACTTCACATGAATGTTTTTAACAATAAATAAGTAAACACGTGTTTCAGGTTTTTTGAAAATTCATTCCCTATGGGGGTTAAATGGAAGATTAAAGTTTGTAAGAAGGAACCAGATTCGTTGGGCTATTTAATTCAAAACTTCATAGAAGTGTTCTTGCCAATGAAGATGTAGGTACTTATCTACATACCATGTTATATACGAGTAACATAGGTACGATGAATACGTAGATACTTTTAATATTAAATTTTGGTAAGTAATGCAGTTTGCTACATAAAAGGTCATTGTGAGGTTTTATTTTTTAAGTCTAGACAAAACCATATTTATTTGTTTGTTCGTTAAAAATATCTACAATTTTGCATGGCGACATATGATATGATTCAAAGCGAACGAATTTCAAATGTTTGTTTGACAGCTCGCGGACAGTATATGTATAAGCAGCGCGGGTACGCGGGCCGCCTCACTGTAAATTCAGCTTTCTAATTCGTGTAGTTTACTTGCAATTAAGTATTTAATTATGTCATACTAATATGCTGTTCAATGAAACAGACTTCAAACAGAATGTAATAAGGTAAGATTCTACTTAGGTTTAGGAAAGGTTAGAACTGCAACCCCACACAGAAACGAACGGCTATCAAAGTAGGTTTTGGGTTAGATTAGAAATGCGACTCCACACAGAAACGAACGACTATCAAAGGAGGTTCAGGTTAGGTTTGAATAGTCACCCCACACAGCAACGAACGGCTTTGAAAGTAGGTTTATGTTAGGTTTGAACTCCAACCCCACACAGAAACTAACGGCTATTAAAGTAGGTTTAGGTTAGGTTAGAACTCCGACCCCACACATAAGCAAACGGCTATCAAAGTAGTTTAAGGTTAGGTTAAAACTGCGGCCATTGCGATTCCACGCAGAAATAAATGGTTATTCAAATAGGTTTAGGTTAGGTTAGAATTGTGACCCCACAGATAAGCAAACAGCTATCAAAGTAGGTTCAGGTTAGGTTAGAACTGTGACCCCACACATAAGCAAACGGCTATCAAAGTAGGTTGAGGTTAAGTAAGACCCCACACAGAAACGAACGGCTATTAAAATAGGTTTATGTTAGAGTAAAACTGTGACCCCACACATAAGCGAACAGCTATCAAAGAAGGTTTAGGTTAGGTTAGAACTGCGACCCCACACATAAGCGAACAGCTATCAAAGTAGGTTTAGGTTAGGTCAGAATTGCGACCCCCCACATAAGCAAATGGCTATTAAAGCAGGTTTAGTTTAGATTAGAACTGCGACTCCACACAAAAAAAAACTGCTATCAAAGTAGGTTAGGTTAGAACTGCGACCCCACACAAAAGCAAACGGCTATCAAAGTAGGTTTAGTTTAGGTTAGAACTGCGACCCCACACATAAGCGAACAGCTATCAAAGTAGGTTTAGGTTAGGTTAGAACTGCGACCCCACACATAAGCAAACGGCTATCAAAGCAGGTTTAGTTTAGGTTAGAACTGCGACCCCACACATAAGCAAACGGCTATCAAAGCAGGATTAGTTTAGGTTAGAACTACGACCCCACACAAAAGAAAACGGCTGTCAAAGTAGGTTAAGTTAGAACTGCGACCCCACACAAAAGCAAACGGGTATCAAAGTAGGTTTAGTTTAGGTTAGAACTGCGACCCCACACAAAAGCAAACTGCTATTAAAGTAGGTTTAGGTTTGGTTAGAACTGCGACCAGTGCGACCCCACATAGAAACGAACGGCTATTAAAATATGTTTAAGTTAGGTTACAACTGTGACCCCACACATAAGCAAACAGCTATCAAAGTAGGTTCAGGGTTAGTTTAGAACTGCGGAATAAATATTACTAAATTTAAACCAAACTAAAATAAGAACCCGTAAAGGAAAACCTCAAGCACCATTCAAATTTACCTGATTAAAATTTACTGACAACTATTCTTCGACAGAATGACTTGTCGATGAAATGAAAATACTTGAACCGTTGTCTTTGAAACAACATTCGATTAAATGATTGTCGACAAGTCAAGGTGAAACCCAAAAAAAATATCACAAATATTAAACTTATTTCGGCCACTTTTGAATCTCCTGAGAAAAAAAAATCAAAATAGGAAGGATTCATTATTTGCAGGAAACCGTGTAACATGCATAATATGTAACTATGTACATACAATCGAAATTGTAACCTCCTTCTTTTTTGAAGTCGGTTGAAAATATATTTTTTTTTATAGATGTCCAAAATCTACGCGTGCGAAGCCGCGGGCAAAAGCTAGTAAAATATACTTACACTTCATATCGTTCCCCCTGTACAAGTGTTACATGGTTAATATTAGCATTGTGTTTGTTTGCTCTAGATGAAATGCTCGGGGCAGAAGTGGAGGACGGAGACAGGGCGGGTGGAAGCACTGAGTTGATGCCGGGTGAGTACACTCTCTTGCAGCAATCCTTTGTTTGTGTTTCTGACCAAATCAAATCCGTAACTTAATGGTTGCATTGTATGTTTGCTTCAGGTGGAGAGCCGCTAGCCAAGCCAGAGATTGTGGACGATGATGAGACTAGTAACGAACTGTTGCGTAAGTACAATCAACGTCGTACAAGTATATGAGTTATATGACACTAATAAAGTAGCCAAATAGTTTAAATTAAAGTTTTTTTTTACATGTACAACACTATATTTGACAAAATTAAAAAAAAACGCGTGCTTGTTCTGTTAAATTAAAAAAAAACACGTACCTTCATAATATCACACCTACCTTCCATTCCAACACTATCTGTAGAAGAATGGCCACACTGCAATAAACGATAAAACATTTAATTATTGTTACACAGCATTACAGTCTTAACTCGCGGAGTTCAGCAACTCAACTACAGATGCCGTAACCGGCGCTCATTTTCTGTCCCTCTCACACATGCGTGGTCTCACGTTTGACTTGTATTGTTGTTGCAGTCTGTCCTCGCGCCCGGCGACAGCTCGCGATGACTTGCTCCGTGAGGCTCGAGCGCCTCCGCGGCGATGAGGGACACACGAGCATGCGCGGTGGGGAGAAACCTTACACGTGTGAACACTGCGGCGAACGTTACACTGACAAGTTTATTTTAAGGAATCACATACAACACACTCACCGTTTGTCCATACACCAAAAGTTATATTGTGCTTTTTGTAGTTCTAAATTTCATACGAAGTTGCTTTTACTAGAGCACGAGAAGAGAGATCATGGTGTGTCGTATTTCATGTGTGATGTGTGCGAGTACACGACAGGTCATAAGAACAATTTACGGGCTCATATAAATAATCACAATGTAAATACATGTCCCAATGAAGGTAATTCACTCAAAAAACAAGATATACGCGCCGGGAGAAAGATTTACAAATGTAGCACTTGTGATTACAAGTGTAACGGCCAAAGAAGCTTTATACTTCACAAAATGACACATACTGGCAAGGAGCCTTTTCAGTGTAGCCACTGTGATTACACAAGCCCCTGGAAATCACTTCTTGTAACACATGAAATGGTACATACGGGACTGAAGCCATTTAAATGTAGCCTATGCAACAAAAAGTTCAGTCATAAATCAAATTTACGAAGTCATGAGATGACACACACTGGCATTAAGCCTCACAAATGTAATCTCTGTGAGTACAGGTGCAAAAATCGTAGTAAATTACGAATTCACGAGAGGATTCATACTGGAGAGAAGCCGTTTAAATGCAGCACATGTAACAAAAAATTCACTTCGCAACAAATCTTACGAAAACATGAGATGGCACACGCTGGCGTTAAGCCTCACAAATGTAATCTCTGTGAGTACAGGTGCATTACAACGGGAGATTTACGAAGCCACCAGAGGACTCATACTGGAGAGAAGCCGTTTAAATGCAGCACATGTAACAAAAAATTCACTTCGCAACAATACTTCCGAAAACATGAGATGGCACACACTGGCGTTAAGCCTTACAAATGTAATTTCTGTGAGTACAGGTGCATTACGCGTAGTAACTTACGAGTTCACCAACGGATTCATACTGGAGAGAAGCCGTTTAAATGCAGCACATGTGACTTGAAGTTCACTCAGAAAATAATTCTACAAAGACATGAGATGACACACACTGGCGTTAAGCCTCACAAATGTAATCTTTGTGAGTACAGGTGCAATACAAAGGCAGAGTTACGAAGGCACCAGAATATTCATACCGGGTAGGAGATATTTATTTGTAACCACTGTAACTATGCTAGTAAATATTAAAAAGTTTTACAAAGACACGTTAAAGGGAAACATTCCGGTGAACAACGTTAGTGTAGTGTCCGCGAGTGGTCGGGGAGGAGGCCCGCGATACTGAACTCGACGGTTGCTGTTTCCAATTGTCTGTCGCCGGTAGGTTCGGACGACCGTCCATGTATACAGGTATATTATCAGAAAATGTTCTGTTGAGGAATGTGTAACTTATATTTTAAAGAAAAACGGGTCTTAATCGCGTAAACTTACGTTTAATTATATCCTGACGTTTCGGGCATGACCACGGGTGTAACGTCATGCCCGAAACGTCAGGATATAATTAAACGTAAGTTTACGCGATTAGGACCGGTTTTTTTTTAAATATGAGTGATAATCGTGAAAGTTTAAATCAATATAATGTGTAACTTGTCATAAGATTGTTATATAACTATAATCACAAAAGACTTAATATGAAATATAATACATATCGATACCTTTGGGTTCAATTGTCGTAAAGGACAAAATGCAGGTTTTCAGGAGAAGCAAAAAACTAATTTTTTTTTAGAAAACTGTCAATAACTTTATTGTTTTTTGACCTATATTTGTGACGTGTACATGAAAACAATGTAGATTGTTGGTATCTTTGACCTGGTGTAGCAATCGTAGTGATAAGCTAAACGGTTAGAAGTTAGATGTTGTAAAGGACACGTCAAAATGCTATGTATGTCCTTTACACCCACGATTTTTTTGAGCAATTAGAGTTGATAGGGTCGTAAGTGACGGTCTTAGATAATTTTCTTACAAATTTGGGGCGTAAATGTAGTCAAAATGGTACAAATAGCGACTGTTTTCCGCTTATTTTGCTCAAAACATTTATAAAAACGTAGGAAATATGGCGAATGAAAGCCGGATTAGAGTTGTAGTATATTTTCTCTGAATATTTAGTCATAACAAAGAACTAGACAACTTATAAGTATGGAAACACTCTTTGTTTCAAAACTGTATAACATGTTTGCAACAATTTTAAACTTATTGTTTCAGTGCTGCGCAGTCTCAATAGTAATTCAAACGCATTAAGCTATTACTTCTAGCAGGGGAAGACTTTCGTAGTCAAGTGTCATCATCAGCCTATATCATTCCACTGCTGAACAACGGCCTTTCCCTAGCCTATGTGTATGAACGCATTAGGAGGCAAATGCCCATAATCGCCACGCTGGGCAAATGGGTTGGCGATCGCAGTACTGTGTCCACTATCATGATGCTTCTGCCCATCATCAATCTTCGATAAATAAATGGTCAGTGACACTTAAAACACTTAGCCAACTCTTATTACGGAATAGTTGGGGTGGTGACAAATGTATTCTTACTACCGTCATCACACGGCAACGTGGCACGGTTTCGTAGTATATGTAAACAACAAACACTAGGTAATGGTAATAGTAAAGTTTAATAAGCAACTGTTCAAGTAGTTCATGCTTATGTGATGTGACACAGGTAGTAATTGTAAGACTTTACAATAAAGAAGAACTAGGAATACCTACGGGTTAAGTTCCCCGGTACTGAAGGCACAGATTGTACCTATTTCTAGAATTTAACTCCCAGATGCGACTATAATGTCTTCAGATATTATTTTATTCCAACTTATTTCTACTGAAGATTCAGAACTACTGTCACATACACGGTGGAATTTAATCGGTGAACAGGAACCCATTTTTCTAATTCAGTAATCGATGGCGGTCACGTTTATGTAGTACTTAAGTGGAACCAAGTTTTTTTTTAGCATATTTTTTTTTTATGTTGAAATTAAAATTTATTGTTACCCTACTAATGGTTTAGTCTGAAAAGTTTAATACCTCTTTTCAAACTATCAGCCATAGAAACTTAAAACATAAATGAGCAATAACCACTCACATGCTTTAATTTTTGCGATAGACTCTATTCCTATTTAAAATAAGAGCGATGCATGGCTGATAGTTTGAAAAGAGGTATTAAACTTTTCATACTAAACCATTAGTAGGGTGACAATAAATTTTAATTAAAGTTTAATTTCAACATAAAAATTTGTTATGCTAAAAAAAAAACTTGGTTCCACTTAAGTACTACATAAACGTGACCGCCATCGATTACTGAATTAGAAAAATGGGTTCCTGTTCACCGATTAAATTCCACCGTGTATAATATACACGGTGCTCGCGAGCATTGCGAAAGATTTTAACTGTGCATTCTAGGCATCAAAATAAACATAAAATATTATGAGACCAAAAGTCAATTCCACCAAAAAAAAAAATTTTTCTTTCTTTTTTTTTAGTCTTTTTGAATACTTCTTAACATTTCCAGTACTTTTTATCATAACAACAATTTGTTTAAATTATTTATTTCAATTGTTTTTTTAGATACAGGTTATTTCGTCAAGTCTATTCGTATTTTTTGATTGTCAGGCAAAAGGTGTGGTAATATTAGAACACATCGTGGTGGCATTGTAATCATAAAGAAGTTAAATGACGAGTTACGTCGAAAAACTTATTTCGAAAAAAGGTTGATTATCTCTGAAACCAAGCCGAATCCAGGAAATTTTATATAACATTAAAGACTCTAAATGTGGTCAGGAATCCAGCATTAAAATCTTTCGGAATGCTCACGAGCACCGTGTATATTATGTATAAACTAGGTACTTGGACAGTGGCTGGTTACAGCTTACTGATTACCTTTAGTGTATTTTATTTACATAAATACTACGAAAGCGGTCCCCTCTTAGATTAAAAAGTTGTGTGGATGTGGATTATGTTGATTTGACATGAATGACTATTAATATATTTCCCATACATTTGTTTGTAGGTGTACAAACAAATTTATGGTAATAAACAACAACAAAAATGAATTCGGTCCTTTACCACCCGGATCATTCAATAGTAATTGTATAAGAATTATAAGAATTAATTTTTCGTGCCGGTCGACGACGAAGAAAAAACTTGTTCTTTAAGCCCAAGTTGGCCATAGAACTACAGAAAGTAATCGTAAAAAGTAAGGGCGTAAAGGACATCACATAACGTATTAGGTCACTTACGACACTATTTTTATTTGTACATTTCCTTTACGACACAGAAATATATTTATAGTAAATGTCTTGATATTTACGCCCCATTCGATAAGCTATTTTTGCAAGTCCATAGTAGAAAATCTTGGTCGTAAAGGCAACTTTTTAAGAGATATCGAAACTTTAACTATACAGATCGATAGCGCTTGAAATTCTGAACAAAACTGTATATAGAACTCATTTTCGCCAAAATGTCCTTTACGACAATTGAACCCAAAGGTATCGATATAATGTATGTATAATTGAAATATAAATAATGCCCCAAAAGTATAGCCTTTCTTGATTATAATAGTTTTTCTCAAGCATGCGATGAAATATTGTACGTAGTTATGTTCCTTATAATAGGCTGCGAAGTATGACGTTTGAGGTGCGACTAGTACAACAGGTCGTTAAAGGAATTTAATACAATTCTTGAAGGCCTAGGCCAGCAAAGTGCTCTTTTTAATTCCATTCCACATAAATTTGTGGTACAGGCATCATGACATTCTGCTACTATGCAATAGGTACAAACAGCAACACTCCTAACTGACCATTAAAGACAGAGCAGAGAGAAAATGAAAGAGATAAATATATTTATATTATGTCAACTTCAAATTAAATAATACACGGGAATGTTGATCGTTCGCACTGTTCGCAACTTGGTCGAATAATACAAATCGGGTTCCGAACTCTTGTGAGACTAGTATCACGACTTCGGCCGAACTCTGCTGACCAATGGCGCAGGCATTGCTACGGTTAACCAATAATCGCTCGCGGTTTCTTCAGAAGGTGACATTACCATGATTACGTAATAACAAAAACGTTTAACCAATTGATTGATTGCGATTTTTCCGGAAGCTGACGTTACTATAGTTACGTTATATATAACATCCGCTTTAGTCCTGGAGACATCAATCTAACTTCAGAGCCGGTAATTTGACTGCTAAGCTGTTATGTAGAAATTTTCGTACATTTTCCTTTCAACGGCTGTCACTGTCAGATATTTTTTCAAAGTTAGAATTTCAGCCAGAAACTATCGAGTCTCTATTAAACATTTGTATGGCTATGACAGATTAAAGGATTATAGGTAGACTGTCAAACGTCTATCTATCATATTTCCACAAAGGTTACATAAGTAATAACGTCAACTAGGAGCTGCGGCGCTACCGCGAAAAACGAAATTCATAAACTTCGAGGATTTGTCTCTCTCACTGTAATGACACCTTCGTTTGAGTGACAGAGAAAAATCCTCGAAATTTACGAATTTCGATTTTCGCGGTAGTACCTAGACCTGTGACGAATGATAATAAAGACAGCAATAGCATTTGTCTCTGTCAATGGAATTGCCCGATAACATAGCTATTTGTAAAAATATCTTTACTTGAGAAAATACCTCGCCTATTAATGTCAGATAAATCATGGCATCCGATTTGAAGAAAACGTGAATAAATTACTAAACGGTTTTAGACAAATCTATGAAGAACTGTCGTTATCCAGTTTCCACGAGGAACAACGACATCTAGCGTCTAATAATGGCCGATAGCGGCGATAGCTAATTCTTAATTTTCGTAGACAAAGGAATTTTTATTATGTCAAATAGTTATCAAATACTGAAATTTTGACGCAACAAAGATTCGATGACATATCATCGGGAACCATCGGAAATGTCGCGAAAAATACCGAACCCATAATATTACACGACCAAATTGCATCCTTTGCAAAGTGGCTCAACATTTCTATGTAACTGACATGTGACTGTAAGTGTGATTCTCTTTCATGCAATATATCCAATTTCTGAAGTGTATACCTAGCTGTGTTGCTGTTTGTACTATGCATATAATAAAATAAAACTTTGATATTTTTGTTATTTATTTCATTGCATGTTTGAGAAAAGCACTATACATACCTGCCCGCCTCAGGCCGTCTACCTATATGTCTTCGGCCGGCCCCTTTCGTCCCGGCGGCTATAAAGTAATGCACTATTGCACCGGTGTGTAACACAAACGTTTCTCCTCACTATGGCTTAACACGCACTACAATTTTTAAAAAGTGGTTACGCTACCGTAAAAAATGTAACGTACGGCATTCTTTATAAACGCACTTCCAGTAACTGACTTTAATAACGCAACTTGCTACATTTTGATTTGCGGTTCACAAGCGCACGTTTTTATGTATCCCATACTTCATGTACGGCAGCGCCCCCACTGCGTGTAGAAAAGATCAATGTCTGCAGTGGAATGAGGTGGCGTGGATTGGCCTAAGGAAAGCTTCAGTAAAACAACTCCCATATAGAATGTCGCAATCTATATATTCAAATATAACTGCTCCACATCCTCGTCCAAATGGTGATCACATCACAAGAATTAAATTACTTACAATAATGATTTTAGGTCTATTAGATTAAATACACAGCAGCGGCCATTGCAAGTATCGACGGAAAGAGAACGATCAAAAGTTAGTGTAGCCAGGGTTGAGAATACATTTCCAACACTGCGGTCCGTAAAAAGCGGTTTTTTCATCAGTTCGTCTCGGAGAGCGGAGCAGTGAGGTGTGTGTTGTGCGCTGCATTATGTCGTCGGAGTCATTGCAGATATGGGCCAACCATTCGCAATAATTTATCAAAACTACTAATTGTCATCCAGTAGTAGTTAAAAAAATGTCTTTGTTGTTTCGTACATCAATGTATATTTTACAAAAATATCCTTTCAAATATTTTTGATCTGTTGAAGGATGACCCCGGTACTTATGTTCGCAAAGACATTTTAATTTTTTTTTAGTTCTTAAAGTTAAGGCCACACATAATGCTCTGAGGAAATACATTATCATACTGAGCGTAAAAACTGCGGAAACGCAACGAGTTTCTCCGCGGTTCGGCGTTTTTGGCCAGACCGCAACCGCAAGAAAAAAACCGCAGTGCGTGCTAAGCCTATAGCGAGGAAACTTAAAATCATCATTGTGCATCAAGGGAGGTAAGTACGGAATTACTAACGAGAGTGTTAGAAG
Source organism: Thaumatotibia leucotreta (assembly GCA_025490895.1). NCBI lineage: Eukaryota > Metazoa > Arthropoda > Insecta > Lepidoptera > Tortricidae > Thaumatotibia > Thaumatotibia leucotreta. Next base: position 74,129 of record JALPQI010001265.1, on the reverse strand, counting down.
CCCAACGCCGTAGGCGGAGGGCTTTTAATATCTCGAGTAAGTATTCCGCTTACCGACCGTGATGCATACAATGTTTTTCATAATAGTTGCCGACAAAAAAATAAGTTTTAAGACAAAATATTATTAAATGATGTATGCAACGATGCTTGCAAGCAATGGCGCGCTTAGACAGCAAGTGTGATGAAAAGGTAATTATACAGCGTGTTTTTCTTCATATGCTATAACTTTAAGGGAAGCTTATTTAGGTCAAATATAATTAATTTCTCCAAGAAACTAGTGTTTTAACTCTTACCGTTATTGAGTTAATAAAAAAATAAGTTTAATCACTGAACATGTGTATTGCAACCTTTATTACATTCTAATGTTACTTATTTTGAAATGTGCCGTCAGTCACCTGAGATTAACTTTTATTTTATTATTAAGGTTCTCGCACACTTACCATTTCATTTATTATGTATGAAAACAAAAAAAATATTTTTTATCGAATTTTCCAAAAGCCGATATACCAGACAACTTCTATTAATGGCCCAAGTAACCTGTCTAATTTATCGCAAATCGAAACGAACACCCTGTATAGTACGCATGTCGAAGTCGGTGAAATTGACAATGTTGACATTTCTGCGTCTTGTAATTTCGTGTAGTCAACATACAGAACATTATCATCATTAATAGTTAATTTAAGCAAAGGTTATCTTGTTATGGAATTTTAGGGCTTATGAATTAAATTCAGCAAAATATAAAGTAGGTTGTATTTTTCACCAAATTTTCAAACAATTTATTTAACTATATTATTATGGAACGACTGATATATGAGCATTTTACGTTTTTTTATCTGTCAAACGAATGCTATTTCGCGGTACGCTCCAAGGTCATGTCTTTACTTTACTCACTAGGGATTAAAATTCGTTTTTACCCGCTGGTATTAAAGGATAAACGAGCGCTTTACGAGTCTTAGAAATGAGAAATTTAATTCACGTACCATTTCGGTTATGCCGCAGTGTTTGAAGGCGAAAGTCTTTGATCAGTATGCTTGGTCGCTTACAATCACGAATTAATAAACTAGTGGATGTGAAATGCTAGCTTTTTAGTATGAAAACCGGTGTCGTCAAACTCACACAATCCCATTTTACGTAGATACATGCATACAATTACAAAATGTTTTTAATTGGTAGCAGTTTTCCATACCCATAAGGTAACAACCAGTGATCATTCCCACAATGAAATTCATCTGTATATTGTTTCAGTCAGGGTCTAAATTATAATGTTTAAGTTATGCATCTTGCGTCTTTTTCTTTCTCTCACAAAGTCTTCTAATACAGCCACCTAATACAGCTACTCCAAACAAGGTGGCGCTACTGTATTAAAATAAGCGAGCAATGGGCTAAAAAACCAGTTTATCTAACATCTACAATCACGCAGAAATAATTACGAATCCTAGGTCACGTTACACTGGTGATACGAGATCTCTACTCGCCTGTGAGTAGCCGACAAATAAGAATAGGACTACATGGACTGGACAACCCCAAAACACAAAAAGTCGTAAGTGACTGTATATCATTATCTTGTTACGACTTTTTGTTATTTTCCATGGGGCAATACGTATACATTATCGATATTTAAATAGTATTGATATTTCATTAGCGTTAAAGGCGGGAAATTTGAAAATTTTGATTGGCTGTTCGATTTTTTAACGGTTTCTACTGACTAGCAAATAATAATAAAGTAAAACTTTGTCAACCGACTTCATAAAGAGATTCTCAATTCGTTAGTTTTTTTTTGTATGTGTACGCGATTACCCGGTCAATTCAATTATGAACCGATTTTGATTTTCCTTTTCAAAAGTGTATACTCGCGAGGTGCTCCTATTGGATTTTGGTTCTGATCTAATGATGGGATCCGTGCGGAATTGAGGGAACTCCTCAATTTCGGAACGCACTTGTATGGTGATTTCGGTGTTTTTTAAGAACCTTGAGTAGTTCCATGAGAAAGCCACAATTTAGGACAAGTGGACCTGATAGTGGAAAACCAGAGATGGCATAAGAGGAAGTGCTCTATTATTCGCAGTTCTGTCAACCAATTTGAAAATATTCTTCATTTATTTTTAAGAATAAACCTCCACTGCAGTCTCCTTTCATTTTAATCTGATCTAATGATGGAATCCATGACGAACTGAGGGAACTCCTCAAATTTGAATGGCACATTGATGGAGATTTGAGGGTTTTCTTCAGTACCTAACTGAAGCATTTTCTCGCGGAAACTGCTATTTTGGCCATTGGACCTAAGGATGAAGACCAGGAAAGGCTTAAGTGGAACTACTTTGTAACTTCTTTAGGTACACTCTTTTTTATGTAATTGGAGGCAAACGAGCAGACGTATCACTTGATCGTAAGCGGTTACCGTCCCGTCCGTACTTGTAAGCACATACAATCAATATAAATAGTAGTAGCAATTAATATAAATAGTAAATAGCAGTAGTAATCAAATAAAAAACAGGTGACCAGATGGTAAATTTAATAAAACTTTTAATAATTATTCTTGTTTAACATTTCAACAAGTACATAACGATAAAACAATTTAGAACCAGGTTCTGAATTTGATCGATTCATATTGCATTATTTAGTACTGAATTTGTACTATTTTTGCGGAAACCAATTGACTTGTCCAGTAGCTTCGATCCATTTATTTTTAATTTCAGCATCTTTTGGGAATCTGAAAATGTAGAAAATATATAGGTATGTAAAGTATGGAATGCACATCGGTTAGTAATAGTGTATTAAAATCCGATTTATCGCTTAATACTCAGTAAAAATGTATAGTTATAAGTTATAATACATAATGTATAACTATAAATTTTTTACATGATTACATTCCCTACTAATAATTAAATAACGAACGCTGATATATCATAACATTAACATTATCGATATAAATATCGACTATGGACAGCCTGTGAGTAGCGAACCTTGTTTGACATTTAGAGTAGCGAATGTTCTAAAGAAATGTATACAATCTTAACAAAAGATTATGAACTCTATTCTCTGAGAAATAAAATTGAATTTGAATAACAAACGTACGTAAATAATAGACGAAGCAACATGTTTTTGTATTTATTGAATTAAAATACAAAATAATACTTACCGGTGGTAGGAAATACCTTCATGTGAAATATTTTTTTTGTTGCTGTTATTTCTGCAGCTCAGTACAGCACAATACGGCATTGTTTATTTAATAACCGATTTTTTTATTCGCGATTCGAACGTTCAATTTCTGACACGGCCAATCACGTACTAATCATAAGTGCGCGTGAAGTATGAACTCCGCATCATAGTATCGGCGACACGGGAACGCCTACTTGCCATCTCCATTTACTCCGTGCTTACAATGGGCCTCATAAGAAGGCTTTAAGTCACCCAGAGCCCCCAAAGGGCAATGGAGAAGAACCAAAGTAACCGATATAGCTCTCCGCCACGTACCGGAAAGCGCAGCGTGGGTAGGCTCTCCACAAGGTAGACTGATGACCTGGTGAAGGTCACAGGAGTCCGCTGGATGCGGGTGGCACAGGACCGGTCATTGTGGCAATAGGCTCTCCACAAGGTGGACTGATAACCTGGTGAAGGTCACAGGAGTCCGCTAGATGCGGGTGGCACAGGACCGGTCATTGTGGCAATCCTTGGGGGAGGACTATGTTCAGCAGTGGACGTCATTCGGCTGATATGATGATGTTGGGCTAAGTGCGGATCGGGGCAAGTGCGGATGAATCAAAATATCTTCAGAACTAGACCTATTTTGTTATTGCCAACCACATGCCGTTCAACGCCATTTTCTTGGCTTCCAATGGCTTCCATATCATACACAATCAAATATACTTAGAGCGCGTTACTGCGCTCAATATTTGATTTTGTAAAAACAGTGTTTTTCAAGGCGCGCACGAAATTACTTGAGTGTGATATTATATCAGCCCTAAGTGAATCCGCAACAAATACTAATAGATCTATCGAGCGTAACAAACTTGTAAAAATGCTAAACGTCGTATTATTGGCTGGAACAAACACGTCAGGGAGGCTCATGGGAGGGCAAGGCGGTCATTTATGGTAATTTATGCTGGGACATCAACAGTAGATACCTAAGTAAGTATTCATTTTGAAAAAATGTGTGTAGGTAGACAGAAATCTAATATTCTTATCTAAATCTAATTTAAAATGGTGCCAAAATTATCAACACCAAATGAAAATGGATATATTGGCTAAACATTATTCACATAAAGACTTCTGCACTGGCCTTCTCAGTGTCGATGGCGTTAATGTCCCCACGGATATTGCAAATGTTTTCAGGAAGCACTTAACTGTGAAGCCTTACTTAGACTCACGCACGAACGATGCCGTCCCTGGGGCTGGGCAGCTGGGCAATGACAAAAAGGTGAAACAATACCGGCTTGCGAAGCGGCGAACGCCATTAAGTCAATATCGGGAGGCAAATAACCAGGTCGACCACGACGGCCTGTGTCGATCATCGCGGCCATACCGCGGACACGGAAATCCGCTAATTTCGAAGATTTTTCTCTGTCACTCTAATGACAACTTCGTTGGAGTGACAGAGACAAATCCGCGAAATTTACGAACTTCGGTGTTCGCGGGAGCAGGCCTGCGCTGCGCTATGCTGGTCAACATATATTATAACAGTAGTGTTACAATATAACCATTTCTTTTCTCTATGCGTTGCACAATAAAAAAAAACAGCGTGCTTAAAGCTCAATTAAGCAAAGTATGTACTAACTCTTGCTACATGATAATCAGTTTGGGTTCAGACCCGGACTCGCGACTACAAGTGCTATTTCGAGCCTGAAGCACACTGTTGCGTGCTACGTAACTAGAAGCACGCCGGTCTGTGCCTGCTACCTCGACCTGTCGAAGGCATTTGATTTGGTTGGTATGACCTACTCTCGAAAAATCTTGGTTCAGTAAACTTACCTGGGGAACTCATATTTCTATTTTATGTATTAGTATGGAAACCAGGCATATATTTTATTCCAGTAGGTTTCACAGCATAAAAATAAAATAAAAACCAAGGCACTGCGAACTAAAAATAAACATATCAACTTCGACGTGGCTCCGTTGCGTCGTCTGATCTGACGTAGGATTCGGCAGATTGCCCCGGAACTGCCGAAACACGACGCCTTTCGGCCAGAAGTCGGCACTCGCGATGGTGTCTTGCAGCGGGCGCGGCACGCGCACCACAAACGACCTATATACGTATACATATATAGAGCTGCTATGCATATACTCGATGTTCGCGGTCGGAACTTTAGTATTCTTGTCTGTTAACATTTCGTTTTTCATGTCAACGTAAATGAATTCATAATAAGAAAAAAAACAGTAATTTATGAGAACATTTTTATTCATTCAATTAACGTGCGTGGGAATTTTCAATCTATTGTTTTAATTGTCAAGGTAACTTTTTCAGTAAAGTAATTTGACAGGAAGCATACGAGGGGTTAAATATACATACATGTAGGTATTATGTTGCTATACACAATGATCTCACGACAAGTTACACGTTTAAACTTTCGTGAGACATAATAACTATAATTATAATTAAACGGTTAAACTCACGTGCATTTAGTGACTACGCGCGACATGTTCCGGAGAGCCTAGGTCTCCATTATCAAGCACTGAGCTCGCGTTCACGCCCCGCGCGTAGTGATTGAATACACGTGAGTTAAGAGTTTAATTATATTTAAGCCCCCTTATCCATAAAGACTCCTAACTTAGCAAGCCGCTAATTTAGGAGTCGTTGGTCCCTTTCGGTCTTATTTGAGAATAAAAATCTTGTCTATATATTCAGCTAGTGTTTAGATACTTATACTAGTAACTGGAGTTCGAGGCCAAAGAATCTACGAAAACATTGCCACAACAATGAAATGTTCTTACAATAATAGTAAATCCTTATTTTCTAAAAACTGACGTTGAAATATGTTATCAATAGGTAATTTTAATTCTTTAATTTATAGAAACAAAATTATTTACTTATTTTCACATAAATATAAGATATTTTAATAAAAACTTAATTATCCGCAATTATTAGTAACAAAGTTGGTTTTGCGCTGGTATCACCTCAGGTGTTAATAACATTTGGTACAGCAATTTAACTACACATAAATTAAAAGGTAGGTATGGTTAAATTACTAAGTATAAGTACTATGTGACGCCCAAATAATTTGCAAAAGAAATGATTAAAATATACCTCTTAGAGTATATAACCAACTTTGTTCCAACAAAAATGTGACAAACTCATTTTAAACCTTAAAATAAGCGGCAGTAAGTTCAGGACTCAACACTGATGGTGTTATAAAGGACTCTCGGCTTTAATGGGAGTGTACTCGATTTTTACCCAGGACTCAGGAGGATAAGTGATGAAGAAGACAAATAAAAAATAAAATACGAAAAATGCTTTCATTTTACATTTCCAAATTTCTTTCCCATAATTTTAACCCGTAATAAGGCACCCTTGCCTTATTACGGGTTAAAACTGCTTAGTAATAGTATAGTACTTATACTGCTTAGTAATTTAACCATACCTACTGTCTTAACAAATATGGCACGCTGTCGTATGTGTTCACTGGTAATTCAACTTCTTTTTAAAATAGGCTTTGAAACGTTGGCTCTTATCATTTAAAGTTCTTTAATTTTCAGCCATATTAAACAAACTAGTTTTTTGCTCTGTGCGCGAGGCCCAATGGCCTCGCGGGCCTCTCTTTTTGTCGACTGGAGGAGTGGGGTATTGAAGATATTTTTTTTATTTTCTTTTATTTTTTTATTATTGTTTTTCTATTATTTTTTACTGTTATCGCAGTTGTTGGGCTTTTGAGCTGGACTCCTGCAGCTCGGCCTTCGGCCTCGCGAGCTGTCAGGCCTCTGAGAGACGCTTCGGGCCTTCGGCCCTACGCGGAGCTCGGCCTTCGGCCTTTGCAGATTGTCGTTGTTGTGTGATTTTCATGTTACACTTTTTCATTGAGATTTATATTGGTTCTGGTAATGTTCCGGCCCTCCTGCAGCGAGGCCTTCGGCCTCGCCCAAAATTACTGGGGGTGGGGACCCTCTTGGGCCTCGGGAGCGAAGCTGCGGGCCTTCGGCCCTCCGCGGGGTCGGCCTTCGGCCTCCCGGCCTGAAGCTCGCCCTTCGGGCTCGCTTAACTTACTTGGGATTTTGACTTTTTGTTCGGGGTCGCCGCCATCTTAGATTTTTTCCAAAATTTTTTTCAGATTATCACTCCTGAGCCCAAATAATGCCCGCATGCCAAATTTCAGCGCGATCGGACCATTATTTCGAAAAATCCATACAAATTTTTTTTGTGCTAAAAATCTGAAAAAAAAATGTTCGGAATCTGGAGAGCCCAAAAGTCACGCACAGCGATTTCCAGCTCGATCAAATGAAAAAAAAATTTTCGAAAAAAAAAAATTTTTTGCAAAAAATTTTTGCCCACCTGACAGCTCTTGGGGTCCTCTATGACATTTGGTCGAGCACCCCCCACCTATTTATTATTTTTTGACCAGGAGGCGGTAGAACAAAATCCATATTTTTCTGGACCTACAAATTTGCTTCTTTATACAAATATCAAATTTTTTTTAAGTTAGTACTTTCCGTTTAGAAATAAAACATACCGTTGAGAAATCAGTGGTAATGCAGCTATATATAATATTAAAAAGGCGTACAAACATTACACAGGTATATAATGTTTTTATTAGGAATTATTTTAAATAAATTAATTAAATAACAAAAAGGTTGTGGAAACCTGAAAACTTTATTTGACAATGACATAAGAGACTTTGACGGATATGACAATAACGCATCTGTCGTAGTTTCGTTCTTTCCGTCACCGAATGCACTACTCCCAAAACGTACCAATAGTCAATAAACTCTATTTTCATAATCACCTCTTCTCATAAAAAACCAGTCCCATGTTACTATATTCCCAAAAAGCACCCGTTGTTGATACACACCAGGGCCATTGCGAACTGCTCCCAAAATACACTTTTCCCAAAATACCCTAAAATATCTTCTACTGAAAGTGATGAAACACTCTTGTTTCATAATTCACTTTTCCCAAAATACTCTATTCCCAAAATACCCTAATTTATATTTATTTTACGACATTGTTCTATATAAATTAAACAATATCTGTCCGATAAATGTCAGCTGTCATTGTCATTTATGCGTAAGTTGAAAAGGATGGAGATATTTTATTCTGACAGATATATTTATCTGGCGATTGAAAAATCGGCCCTTAGTTGGTCAGACAATTTGCAGTAGTCATGCAGTAGCCAAGCCACACAGCCACACACAAATAAGTAAATCGAGCTCGGATTCCCGTGCCCGTGCCCGGCTAGTGTCCACTCAGTTGCTTTTGCTGAGGTCTGTTATGTCTACATCGCTTTGCTTGGACGCGTTGCGGACATAGATCCGTGTCTTCTTCCTGCCACACACGTAAGGCAGGCCGCCTTGCAGTCCGCTTTGCAGTCCTGCAAGCAACATGTATGAAGCTGAAGCCTGCAACTACATACACGGGTTTTGCCTGCGAGGCGGACTGCCGTGAATGCCGCACTGTACGGATTTATGTCCGGCAGGCACATCTAGCGATCAAATTGAATATGAGCGTGAATGCTCCCCGATAAGCTTAAAAACATGAATTAAAATATTTATTCTAAACAATAAATGTTCTAATTCGTGGTTTATAATTGTATAGCTTTTGATTGATTAAAAAACGTAAAGCATGTTACATATCTTCCCTTCCCTTAAACTTTATAGACAACTTAAAACACTTTACACCACGTCAAGTCCTACTGAACAACTTTTACTTGGGGCCACCCACGAAATCGCTAAAATACGTCTTCCATACAAAATGTCAAGATCACTACTAAAAACAATTGAAGAAACAGTAAAATATTTTTCGCGATTAAGGGAATGGTCCCATAGTAAACGTTCAGTATGGTTTAAATACAATAAAATAAAAAATAACCATTACAAACGTACAACACTAAATGTTCTTAACATTTAGGGCCTTATCACACTTGCGATTTACAAGCGAGGCAAAAGCGAAGCGAGCGCGCAGCGTGATCGTTCTGAGCCCGTAACCAATTCGCCGCGAGTGCGTTGCGATTTGGCGCGATCGCGTAACGAATACGCTGCGCAGCCGTCAGTAAATCGCTCAGAGTGATCCGAGTCTTGGACAGTCACTAATAAGATTTATTATTATCAACTCTTGACGCGGCAAACTCGGTGCGCAGTCGCGGCGCATTCGTCACGCGGTCGCGGCGTAATCGCGACACCATCGCGGCGAATTGGTTGCGGGCACGCGAAGAACACGCTGCGCGCTCGCTTCGCTTGTAAATCGCAAGTGTGATAAGGCCCTTATAACTGAACTATGTATGTAGGTACCTGCATTGTCCTTACTAAAAAGTAAAATAATGTTTTTTTTTCGCCAATTGATGTTCTTAGACATTTTATGGTAAGTAGCTAAGTGATTGCTTTTAAGAGGAGCAAAAAAAATTATCCCATATGTATAACTACAAAAAAAAGTTAAAAGAACTAAAATATTTTCTTATGGTATGGTTTCTGCTTATCTTAGTCGTTTTCTCAATACCAGCATATTTTCTAAAAACGACAAGGCGTCAATTAAACCGTCATGCAGGTCCGTTAATTGGCTTTGGTAATGGCGATCGAATACGATGTCACACCGCCGTCGTCTTGCACCGCTGAACAAATAGTTGCTGATTCGAGTGTTCTGGTACCGGGCCTCTTTTTTTAACTTGTACAAAAATCGTACCAGTGTAGGCTTGTGTGGCATTCTAACGTTCAGCCTCCTGTGCCAGCCTTCCACAGGGTTATTACTCCTATGTTTGTCCACACTGCAACTCAGCTTTTCTGGGCCCAACCTCATCCACGTGTTCTCCATATATTTTTTGAATTGCAATAGTGGTGTGGTAACTGGGGCTTCAGTTATTATAGTTACCCAGGTGTCATTTATCTCAGACTGGGGTAGCAGGGGTAATACTGCGCAGTACTCTACCATTTTTTTGCCCGTCTCTGATGCGGTTATTTTCATCTCCTTAGCTTTTTTCCATACCGCCCGATTGTAGTGGAAAAAGCACCCCGCCAGATTTACGTCTGGAAAAACCGATTGGCATGCATTGATTTGGGCCAGTTCATAATCGCATTTATATCTATGTATAATTACGCCCATACTCTCATGTATGAGCGTGAACAGTCGGCGGTAAGTACGTTCACATTTATTAGGTAGTAAGGCAAATATAACTGGCACAACATTCGTTGTATTTTTGTTTTTGCCTATTCCCGCATGTACAGTGTATAGTTGTTTGAACGGTTTTGGCACCCTTTTGTAGGTGCCATCGCCAAAATATTGAACCGAGTTGTTGGTATTCGAATTAACCATAAATTGCTGCGCATGGTCGGTGGAAAAAATTAAAATTTTTTCATTGTCCCCATCCTCTGCGACCAAGAAGCTTTCTCCTAAGATTGCAGGCACTTTCACGTCTTTAAGCCGCAAGAATTCCGTATTTTTTTGGCCTAATGCCTTATGTCTGGCCCTGTACAGTGAGCTTTTCACTTCGCTAAAGGAGCACATAATGAAGGTGGGGTCCGCTTCATGTAGTTCAGTAACGGCTTTTTCGAAAATCTGTTTGATGGGAGTCATTTTTTGAGAAACTTGGTTTTTGCAGGCATTAATTGCAATGTCCCTTATATTTTGATTCTCATGTCTTTTACAAACATGGTCGCTCACTTTTAAAACTGTATCCTGATTTTCATTTATTGTGATAGAAGCGTAGCATTGCTCGCTACGATTAGCGCACTTGTAATTTATGGAACCGGTTTTATTTGAATGGCTCCAATTGTATTTGTGGCCATTATATAATAAGGCCTGTTTTCCTTTCTGATTTGTTATAAAATACAGATTATTAGCCATTTCTATTCCGAAGATTGTAACACAATGGATTATGCTTAATGACATACGTTGTCATATAAATCATTTGAAAAATTTGCATTAATTTTTCTAGCACGTGCCAAAACTATTTGAGGTTTTATTCACGTTGTAATCGAAAGTGGCCTTTTTACGCAAACTTTTAATGCAGGTTGATCGCTCAAAAGCTATAAACGATTATATTCTATGCTATTAAAAGTAGAAAGAGAAAAAAAGGGTATTTTGGGAATAGAGTATTTTGGGGAAAAGTGAATTATGAAACAAGAGTGTTTCATCACTTTCAGTAGAAGACATTTTAGGGTATTTTGGGAAAAGTGTATATTGGGAGCAGTTCGCAATGGTCCTGGTGTGTAACAACAACGGGTGCTTTTTGGGAATATAGTAACATGGGACTGGTTTCTTATGAGAAGAGGTGATTATGAAAATAGAGTTTATTGACTATTGGTACGTTTTGGGAGTAGTGCATTCGGTGACGGAAAGGTTTCGTTGGCCTCGAACTCCAATTACTAGATTAGGTATAATGTTTAACTGCAATCTAAGATTTCGTTTTATGAAACACTTTGTTAACTACTGTTATTAACACTATATAACCAGTTTATATGTACTTAGTAATAATGATTACTATAAGTAAGTTAAGATTTATATTTGTAGACTACTTTAGAGGACATTCGACACCATAGGACCATGTTTGATAAATAAACGAACTTTGAATAGAATTTTATAGACATATCGAGAAGACCGAAAGGGACAAACAATAGTTAGCGGCTTGCTAAGTTAGGAGTCGTTTATGAATAAGGGGGTAAGTTACACGTTCCTCGATACACCATCATCTGATATAACAGCTATACATGGACGGTCGTGCGAACCTACCGGCGACAGACAATTGGAAACAGCAACCGTCGAGTTCAGTATCGCGGGCCTCCTCCCCGACCACTCGCGGACACTACACTAACGTTGTTCACCGGAATGTTTCCCTTTAACGTGTCTTTGTAAAACTTTTTAATATTTACTAGTATAGTTACAGTATACAAACTACAAAATTTGTATTTAATACATATCTCCTACCCGGTATGAATCCTCTGGTGTTGTCGTAACTCTGTCTTTGTAATGCACCTGTACTCACAGAGATTACATTTGTGAGGCTTAACGCCAGCGTGTGTCATCTCATGTCTTCGTAAGTGTTGTCGCTGACTGAATTTTTTGTTACATGCGCTGCATTTAAACGGCTTCTCTCCAGTATGAATCTTCTGATGCCTTCGTAAATTCGAACTAGTGCGACACGTGTACTCACAGAGATTACATTTGTAAGGCTTAACGCCAGTGTGTGTCATCTCATGACTTTGTAGATATGATTTCCGACTGAACTTCAAGTCGCAAGTGCTGCATTTAAACTGCTTCTCTCCCGTATGAATCTTCTGGTGAATTCGTAAATTACTACGATCATTGCACCTGTGCTCACAAAGATTACATTTGTGAGGCTTAATGCCAGTGTGTGTTATCTCATGTCTTTGTAGGTGTGATTTCTGAGTGAACTTCATGTCACAAGTGCTGCATTTAAACGGCTTCTCGCCAGTATGAATCCTCTGGTGCCTTCGTAAATCTGCCTTTATAATGCACCTGTACTCACAAAGATTACATTTGTGAGGCTTAACGCCAGCGTGTGCCATCTCATGTATTCGTAATTGTTGTCGCTGACTGAATTGTTCGTTACATGTGCTGCATTTAAACAGCTTCTCTCCAGTATGAATCCTCTGATGCCTTCGTAAATTCGAACTAGTGCGACACGTGTACTCACCGAGATTACATTTGTAAGGCTTAACGCCAGTGTGTGTCATCTCATGACTTTGTAGATATGATTTCCGACTGAACTTCAAGTCGCAAGTGCTGCATTTAAACGGCTTCTCTCCCGTATGAATCTTCTGGTGAATTCGTAAATTACTACGATCATTGCACCTGTGTAAGTGTTGTCGCCGACTGAATTTTTTGTTACATGTGCTGCATTTAAACGGCTTCTCTCCAGTATGAATCCTCTGGTGAATTCTTGGTTGTGTATTTACGTTGTGTATGCCCAAATGAGCCAGCAAACTGTTCTTATCACCTGTCGTGTACTCGCACTCATCACACATGAAATACGACACACCATGTTCTCTCTTTTCGTGCTCTAGTAAAAGCAATTTTATATGAAATTTAGAACTACAAAAAGCACATGATAACTTTTGATTCCTTAAAATAGCCTTGTTAGTGAAACGTTCCCCGCAGTGTTCACACGTGTAGGGTTTCTCCCCACCGCGCATGCTCGTGTGTCCCTCATCGCCGCGGAGGCGCTCGAGCCTCACGGAGCAAGTCATCGCGAGCTGTCGCCGGGCGCGAGGACAGACTGCAACAACAATACAAGTCAAACGTGAGACCACGCACAGAAAGAGAGACAGAAAATGTGTCAGAGCGATGTGTGGCGTCAAAAACACAGACTCCTGTAGACCACTATTCAAAAAATTAAAAATTCTTCCATTGCCTACACTTTATATTTATGAAATGTGTTTGTTTGTTAAGACCAATATAGATAAGTATAAAGTAATGCCATCTAACCCAAGATCTACATCGAAGCTTCATGGCACAGTATACACCAGTAATTACTCTTCTAACAAATGAACGCCGCGCGGCCACGCACACAGGCGCACTACACGCACGCAGCGAGTACATGCAAATTGGGATAATTTGGGATAAGTCAGTTGGGGTCGGCCGGCCGCGCAGCGCGCTTTGTGTCGTATTGCGTTCGAGATAGAAAATTAAAAAAATGACATCAGTGCCGAACACATTACGGTATTGTAATGTTTTAATGATTCTGTGCATGAGACTAACGTATGCGGAGTGAAATTTGCACAAATTTTGAACAAGTAAAAACAAAATAAAAAAATTAAATTTAACTTGTGTCTCAATGCTAAATTAATTTGTATACAATTGTTAATTAAATTGGATAGTTTTGTCGGGTTTGGCATCTTTCTTTAGAAATTATGGCCAATTGAGTAGAACAATGTCGCACAACACAACTGCATGTATTTTCCACAAGACACATTTGCTAAGGCCAAAATCGACGATGATTCTGATTTTTTAGAAGAAGGCAAGATTTGAAACACTGTTTTATAAAAATCTCGCATTCTTTTCGTTTCCAATAAATGATATTAGAAACCCTAGTGTAATGTAACAATTTGGCTACAGCCACTTTTCAGAAAGAGCTCGAATAAAGGAAATTACGTTAACCCGAATCACAAAATCGAACAGGGAGCTCAGAAATACTTCTAAATATGACAACAAAATTGATGAAAAACATCCTCAAACCATGGGCATTACGAAACATAAACAAAGAGCAAGCCTATCAACACGGAAAATAAAAATAAACAACTTTGAAAATATGACTTCGCCATTTGATCAAAAAGTGTAAAAAACACTGCTTTTTCAGTAACGGATGTCACGGTGAACGACTTATAGCTAATTTCAATTAAATATTTTTAGCATAATAAGTAAGTATCAATAGACCAATTAACAAGAATATGAAATATAATGAGCAAAGGATTTTTATTTAAAAAGTTTTCCTACAGAAGATAAAATTAGAGGCAAGAAAAATGCTAACATTTGTTTTTTCGACATCAATGGATAAAGTATCATAAAACTAAAGTTATACACTTTGGATTCAAGTAGTTTTTATCTTGCATGAATACTTGTTAAAATCGATATTAAAAAACGTACATGTTCAAGAAAATAATAATGATATCATTTATATAATATAATATTAAACTTTGTGCAGATTTCATTCCGCATACGTTAATCGATACCTAAGGTACATAATATTTAATATTATTTTTCATAATCATCAGTATTCTATTCAATACTGATGCAATGTCATGATGTGGTATTGTAGTACTCATATTGACAGTTATACCTATAGTACCTTTGTACCAAGTCGAATAATTAATTTTGTTCAACCCTGTGCAGTAGGTATCATTCGCGTCGCCACTGCCGGAGAGTGACTACTGGACTTGTCTTTATACTGTGTTCATGGTTTAAATCTTTGTTATCCAACTCATAACTCAGCTCATTTCAAAAATAGTATTATGTACATGTCTATCAAAATTTTTAACTACTTGCCAAATTAATTAAAATCATTACATTATATAGAGTTTAAGCATAAATTATTTAAATGGTGCCTGGATAAATCATATTATAACGTAAATGAACACTTTTCATCAAACTGACATTGCTATTAATATATTTCAGAATTTTACTGTCTAATAATAATAAATTATGTTTACTTCGTCTCTTTCGATATTTTTTTCTGTTTTCTGTTCGCTTTCATAGCATGACATTGATAATGTTATTCCTTCTAATTATTATTTTGATTGTTATTCCTTCTAATTTTTACGTTAATTATGGAACAAAATGCCTTCGTGCTCAATAGTTAACTGCCGAAACACCACCAACAAAGGTGGAGCTGTAAATCACGGTATTTCCTTTCATCGGCAAGTACTCTTTGCCCTAAACAATTTATTTTGATGTTGAGCATTGATTTAATATAAACAGTTGCGGACGAGTCTGCGTCTTACGACACATTTCCATCGCAGCTTTAACGTGACGCGTCAGACACGCATGCATTGAAAACCAGAAATGAAAATAAAGACGATTCAAACCATCGAGCACGTGTCGAGGCGCGTTCAATAGTACGGTCAAATCGTATATTAAACTCGCAAAACATGTAGTAAAGCTGCATTTTTGGTATGTTGTTTAGACACCATAGGGCACTATAAAACCACATTTTGCAAGCAAAAAAAAGTTGTGCTAGTTACGTAGTACGTGAAAAACTGCGAAATTTACGGTCATTATTCAGTTTCTGATTTTTATTAAAAAAACCTTACGTTTTTTGACATTACATGTTAGGAAGCGTTTAAAGATTAATAAATTTCCAACAAGTTGAGCTAACATGTATTACCGTAGGTCTTATAGTTTTAGAGATTTGCGACTTCTTAAAAGTACTCTTTTTTGTAAACTAACGCTATTTTGAGTTTTCCTAACGATTTCGGCTTAATATCGCCTCACCTAATTATGCTACGAAAAACATGCAATAATGACCTTATACCGCACTTAATATTCTTTCGTTAAAGGGTAAAATCATGTCAGCAAACTTTGTAATTGAAAATAAAAACGCGTAATTCAGAAGGCAGTAGGCCCGCTATCTAAGTTTTTCATACAAATCGCAAGTCGTGTTGCAAAGCTGCAATTTTAGTATATTATATAGGCCCTATAAGGACGTACAAAAATGTATATTACAAGAAATACAAAAAAACTATTTCGGCATAAGACGAAAAAAACTGAAATATTATTGGACTTCTTTTACTTTTTGACGTTTAATTAAGAAACTATTATCTTTTTGATACTAATTGCTACAAAACTTAAAAAGAATATTAAATTTGAAAGGATTTGAGCTACCTTGCATTACCCTAAATTATATAGATTTAGAGATACGACATTTCAAAATGTGCCCTTCATTAAGTTAAGAAAATAAATGCATGTTTTGAAGCCTCGTATACCCCCAACTATAAGACTTACAGTAATTGTTATCGGCTCAATTTGTTCCAAATTTAATGTAGTTGTTATCTACAACTACTTTTTTTTTCTTAGCGCGAACGTTTTGCCAATATTTAGTGAATAGCTTTAACGTAACCTAAAATTTGTTTAATTTTTTAAAAAAGGGCACTTTATGAAATGTCGTATCTCAAAATATATATAGCTTACGGTGATGCAACGTAGCTCAAATCCTTTCAAATTTAATGTTCTTTCTTAGTTTTATAGCAATTAGTATCAAAAAGATAATAGATTTTTAGTTAAACGTCAAAAACTAAAAAAAGTCCGATTTTTTTCCGTTTTTTACGTCCTATGCCCAAACTATTATTTTGTTTTTCTTTTAATATGCATTTTCGTATATATCTATAAGGCCTTTATAATATAACAAAATTGCAGCTTTGCAACTCGACTTGCGAATTGTATGAAAAACTTAGATAGCGGGCCTCCTGCCTTATGAATTTCGCGTTTATACTTTCAACTGCAAAGTTCACTGACCTAATTTTACCCTTAAATTAAAGAATATTAAGTGCGCTATAAGGTCATTATGGCATGTTTTTCGTAGCATAATTAGGTGAGGCGATATTAAGCCGAAAATGTTAGCAAAACACAAAATTTTATCTAGTTTACAAAAAGGAGTACTTTTTAAAGTCTCGAATCTCTGAAACTATAAGACCTACGGTAATGCATGTTAGCTCAACTTGTTGGAAATTTATTAGTCTTTAAACGTTTAGTAACATATGACATCAAAAAACGTAAGGTTTTTTAAATAAAAATCAGAAACTAAAAAATGGCCATAAATTTCGCAGTTTTTCACGTACTACCCAGCTAGCACAACTTTTTTTTGCTTGCAAAATGTGGTTTTATACTGCCCTGTGGTGTCTAAATAACATACCAAAAATGCAGCGATACTACTTGATTTGCGAGTTTAGGGTAAAATTATGTACGATTTGACCGTACTACAAGTTCGATCTCTCAAAGTTTTCTGTCATATACTCGTATTATGTCAAGGGGGTGTCACTCCGCGATTCCGTCGCGCGGCTACAAGTACATGCAGAGCGCCGCGTCTCCGCGGTCTATTCAATGGTTAGCGCGCGCTGTCTCGGAACGTTAAAATTTACAACGCAGGCTCGTCACGTATCGCGATATATCGCTTGCAAAATATTAGGATTATTTTATACATGTCCATCTTGATTGAAAATGACGAAAATACACTGCATAGCAGGTTGCAGTAATAATAATGTTAATTTTCATGACGCGTTTTTCGCACTGCCGATGCGTGAGAGAGATACTAAAAGTAAGGAACATACTTATTACCTACTTTCGTAGTAAATTAAATTCTCAGAAACTCAAGTCAATTAAAGACAAAACGGTTTATATTCGGACTAATTTGTCAGTAAAAAAGCGGCACATTTAAATATTGTAAAAAACTTCGTTCTCTCATACTATTACGTATTGAATTTCGCGCCTTTTGTCCTAACATATTGTTTGGTTGTCCGACTTTATTTCCATATTATCAAATACATATAAGAGAAGATGCCATGTTACGTCTGCCTTACGCTTGTGATTAAGTGTGGAACACCTGCGTCATGCTGGGCGCCATATTTCAGGTGTACTCGCGATGTTCTATTCGCTGTGTATATCACATTCTTATCTGCCCCCTGATCTAATTAGAACTATTGTCATACCAGTGGTGAAAAACAAGACCGGAGACTTAACCAGTAAGAATAACTATCGGCCAATATCACTCGCCACTATTATGGCAAAGGTGCTGGACGGTGTGCTTAATACACGGTTGAACAAAAACCTTTCGTTGCATGACAATCAGTTCGGGTTTCGACCCGGGCTATCAACCGAAAGGGCTGTCCTATGCCTTAAGCACACTGTCGCGTATTATGTTGACAGGAATACTCCAGTCTATGCTTGTTACCTAGACCTGTCAAAAGCGTTTGATCTGGTTTCCTACGATATACTTTGGAGAAAACTGAGTGCCATAAATTTTCATAGAGACATAAATATACAAGAATACACAAACTTCCTTAACTAGCTATATGCTAAGTTATGTTTTGGATATTGCATTTTAAGTCTTAGGCACGCAAACATTTGGGTTGTAAACCACATACAAAAGAACGAGACTGAGATTCGGCTTATAAAGCTCGTAAGAACCATAAATGGCTGAAAATCAAATTTTACGTGTTATTTCTCCAGTGCAGTGAGTTTTGGACTTTTTATCTGGTTTATTTCGAAGAGAAAATTGAGAGCAATTAAACATGCTAGTAAAAATGCAATGTAGAAAGCGATCGTATTTTACTGGCACATACCACTACCACTGGGTCACAAACGTGCTGCGAGCAAATATTTTTTACCATTAGTCAAAGGCAAAAGGTAGTCATATTGACTAAAAGTTAATTTAATCACAAAATGTAGTATTTATTCTCTTGTTTTTTCTTACTTATAGTAATAAATTGTTACAACTAAAATATCTCAGTTCTTTGAAATTGGTAATACTTCATATCGTTCACCCAGTATGTCAGCGCGACTACAGCCGGTGCTCGACCACAACACTGGATACCAACGAGTGGACACTCAATCTCCCCGGTAAGCACATCATTGAGCGCGGGATAGCTCGCGCTGCGACAAAGCCATATCGCGGCTGTCAAATTTATATTTCTAGCCGTCATTTTCTCGAATTTGGTAGCACAAGTTAACAGCTCGAGAAATTAGTTCCATGCGAAAGAGTCATCCCGCGGGCGACATAACAAGTGTTGCCATTTATGTGTGGGACTAACTTTTCTTTCCTAGCAACACTGAATCGGTATAAATAATGTTGAATTATGAGTGAACAGCAAGCTTTAAAAATGAAACATCTCTAGTCACGATAACTTTGTCTCGTTCACGTAGTATAAAGATTAAAGAGATAGGACATTTTAATATGAAAATGTCAAAGTGTCATAATAATAATCTGTCACATGACATTTGTAGATTGTGTTTGGTGGCGATATTTTAAATGGCTCATGAACGTAAAATTTAAGTTAATTATAGCCTTTTATACTCTTTATAGGTACGTTACTTAGGTACTGTGGATGTTAGTTACGATTATTTAAACCGTATATTTTTTGAAATTCATGTTCATAGTTCTTAATTAAAAATTTATGTTATGAATGAATTATATTTCAGTCATCGGAGCTCAATAATAATACAAAGCAAGATGTCGTTGAACTAAACCCATAGTTTTCAGAGGGAGAATGTGGATCCGGAAAAGATGAAGTACCTAAATTAAGTCAAACTCAAAAAAATAAATATATCGGGTCTTCGAATTACCAGCAGGTATTTCGATGAAAGCTTGTACAAATTATTTAAATTTATGATGGAAATATGAGGGTTTCGTTTTCGTACCCGATACTCGCCTCCTTAATCCATCCTCCAGGTTCCAAAACAATATACCTATGCTATGACCTAAAAGTAGTTGATATATCGGATATCCTGCATATACCAACTTAATTATTAAGGTCAAGTATGGTCAAGAAAAGTAACTCCTTAAGTTACATACATCGCGTCTGATAGGTCTATTCATCCTTAGTTGTCTTATCTAGTAAACAACTTTCTAACTTAAAAGTGCACGTTTTCTGTTGTAAACTGCCATATTTGGCTATACCAAAATATCTGAGTTCGTATTTGTGCAGTCCGTCCGTAGTGATTAGAAAAGTGCTTAATTTTTAATCAAGGAAACGGCAATTTACAACAGAAGACGTGTACTTTTAGGTTAGAAAGTTGTTTACTAGATAAGACAAGTAAGGATGAATGGACCGTATTATGTATAGTAAAAATCATACTACGATTATTTATTTGATCTGCAGGTTATTTTTGCGGAGCTGTCAATAAAGCATGGTATTTATCAATTATTTATACTGTTTAAAGATATGGCGCAAACTGAAGAAAAAGGTTCGCAATCAGCAAATCGGATTCCACAACAACCATGAAGGCGGCTGCTGGGTCCCGCTCTGCAGCTCGTCGTGAACAACAAGAGTACGCTTGGCGCCCGAGCTCGTGGCGCAGCCTGCGTTTGGTTGGGTGGTTTTAAAGCATATCGTTGAAGTTAGAACCCATGGGTGTATGATATTTTTTCACTATATGTATGAGGTTTCATGTTGTTACAATTTATGTTAGTTAATCACATTTCACATAGTGGAAGAAATATAACGCCGTGGACGCGAACTTCCGCGGCAAAGTATAAAAGTGCCCATTCAATTCAGACGATCGTCTACAATAGAGCAGAAATTACAGGCGTTTATTACCTAATTAAATTATTAATATATTTGTGATTGTAAACTTGTTCGGCTCAACTGTTCTTTACGATACAAATATTTGTTACATTGAGTATTTAATACATGTTATTATAATAAATACATTTTTTGTAATAAATACATACTCGATTATTTATTATATATATTTTTATTTTTTTTAAATACGCGTTATTAATAGCCGTGTGGAGACGCTAGTAAGATTACATTTGTCACCACCCCAACTCTTCCCGTTGGTGTCGTAAGAATCGGTTAAAGGATTGAAGTGTCATTGAATATTTATTTATCAATGGGTAGTAGTATGGAGTAGTGTGTCCACTATGATGGGCAGCAGCATCATCATAGTGGACACACTACTCCCGATTATGGGTATATATTAACCTCCTAATGCGTCCATGCGCATAGGCTAAGGAAAGGACATTGCCCATGCAGCCGTGAACTAATAGAGGCTGATCTACCTTTTCCTATATAGATTATGTGTACAAATGCCGCTTTTCTTAATTATATTGTACTTGTAAAATATAGCTGCGTAATTGTACGGTATACTACACAGAACATCGCTACCACAATTAATACTATTATGCATCTTGCCCTTAGATACTTCTATTTAATAGCTATTAGCATTGGTAGGTACTTTAATACTTCTTCTTTACAACCGCTGCTTTTAAAAATATTACTAGCATTTGATTCTCTATTGAACCACATGGGTCTTCAGACCTTACGGTATCGACTGTAGGGTCGGTAATGAAACGAAGTTTGTTAATATTAAAACATTAAATAATGCCTTAGAACGCATGTACTAAAACAGATAATTCATAACTAACAATACAAAGCTCATAGCTACAATAATAATCGACTGAAAGCTTAAATTTGCAATCCGTAACGAACTTTATGTGTTTCTCGACTTTCTCGCCACCTTCATACCTCGACGACAATTTGTCGCATTTTGACATTAAAACGCAATGTATTTTATCGCTCAAGGTACACTTGTGCTACGAATTTTGAGGATATCTCGCGTGGGACTTTCAAGCGAAATAATTATGTCGCTTTGATAGATCATCGCGAGTCAGCGCTATCTCGCGCGCATGTTGTGCTACCAATTCGTGACATAGCTCGAGAAAACTCTATGTCGCAGTTTTTGTCGTCCCGCGCCCATGATGTGCTTGCCGTGCTCGTCTGACATGAATTATTCATTCAATATGTACTTTATTTAATTTATTGGGTGGTCATGTCAACATCAAAGTTAAAGTCCGTTAAAGAGATATTCTAACTGAACTCTAATCCATCTAGAGTAGCTCAGAATATTACAAGCGATTTGTAAATACTCACACAACATCTCATCAGGTTGATCTCCTGGCAGATCTTCATATGGCATCTCTGACTTGACCGCAGGCTCCTCCCCTAAAGTTTATAAATAATTAGATATTTATAGCTGACAATGAGTACAGGAAATGATGTAACATGTTGCAGCTACTTGTGTTTATGGCTAGTTACATTCCCAGTATTCCTGCACTAGAGCATGTACTCACACAACACAGGCTCCTCACTGGCCCCGTCTCCATCCTGCAGCTCGGGCTCCACTGCGGGTTCTTCCTCTAAATGGAACAAACACAACACAGATCACTATCAGCGTTACTGTACTCTGGTGAAATATCTGAAGGGTTCCATAGAATTATATGTGCATTTTTTAGCATGCTAATACATTTACAAATACAACTTTAATGATTAATCTGTGTGATGTGTTCTAAATTTAAAAAATAAACCCCTATTCATGATTGACATATATTCTTTGTTTTTTCTGTTCAAACCTCCGTAAAATCCAAAGTACTGAAGTTATATACAAGATTTAAACATAAGAATGTGAAAAAAGTGTGTGTAAAAGTGATGTAAACATAAGAATTTTAAAAGAAGATAAGTACTGAAATCTCAAGTCAAAAGGCCACACTAGATACAGAAACAAGTCATCCCTTTCGTAATTAACGAAAACAATATAGACGTCAGCACTGTACATTCTTCAAATACTAAAAAATACTTGTCTGTCCTTCATCTGAATATTAACCGTCTTCAAAATAAAATACTACATCTGGAGTCCCTCTTGGAACTGGAACTCCAGATCCCACCATGCTTTATATGTATAACGGAATCTTGGTTGAAGCCGGATGAAGAAACCAGCATTAAATTGTCAGGATATCAGGTTGTAGCTAATTGTTCTAGATGTATAAGTCATGGAGGTGGTTGTATTATTTTTTGCCAGGGATGACGTATTTTTAAGAGCTGCCAAACAACTAAGGTAGAACATTATTATAAAGAGAAGGTTTTTGAAGTATGTTCCGTCTCCATTCAACTTCTAAACATGCCTAAAGTATGCCTCAGTACTATTTATAGAAGCCCAAATAGTGATATCAAAACATTTCTGACTCAATTAGACCTATTTCTATGTAATAATAAGAATAACTGCACTATTCTGTGTGGAGACTTTAATATTGATTTAAAAAGCAACACAAACGTATCTAAGGATTTCTTGCAAGCCCTTCTGGAACACAATCTGAGACCTACCATAAATAACTATACCCGGGTAACAGATACGTTGCAAACCTTGGTAGACAATATATTTACAGATATGGATGATAATTATAGTGCCAAAGTTGTCCCTTGTAGCTTTTCGGATCACGATGCTCAAACCATAGTTTTCTTTGATCGATTTGTACAGCCAGTTAAGCAAGTTAAAATTCAAATGAAACGAATATACTCCCAAGTTAGCTTAGATAATTTTAAAACGGATTTAGAAAAAATATCCTGGAGCAATGTTTATGAAGATAATACGTGTGAGAATCATTTTATAACATAATTAACAGCTATATTGACAAACACTTTCCGCCTAAAAAGGTAAAATTATAGCATCATCACAAGTCTTGGATAACTCGAGGAATAAAAGTATCATGCAGAACAAAAAAATCAAATACGCAAATTTAGACAGAATTAATATCTTAGAACTTTTTATAAAACATATAACAAAATACTAAAGAAACTGGTTTTTACTGCCAAAAACATTCACATTAAAAAACAATACAAAGAGCAAAGCATAAAAGTAAAACAATTTGGAAAATCGTAAATGAAAATACGAGCAAAAAGTTGATTTCCGATAAAAGTATGATCAAACTTCGGGTTAATAATGCGATAATTGATGATCCTAAAATGGTAAGCGATGCTTTTATCGAATACTTCGTTAGCACGGGTAAGGTTTCCAGTATAGATGCAAATAATAGTCGTGAACATATGAACCTATTAAAAAATAATCACATAAATAACGTAAAGTCAGTTTTTAACCGACTTCAAAAAAAGGAGGAGGTTCTCAATTCGACTGAATTTTTTTTTTTTTTTTTTTGTATGTATGTTACCTGATATCTCCGAGAATAGTGAACCGATTTTAAAATTTCTTTTTGTGATCGAACGTGTATTACCCCGAGATGGTCCCATTGGCACCAAGTTGAGGTCTGATGATGGGATCCTGGAGAAATCGAGGGATCTCTTCAAATGTTATAGGTACATGTATGGCGCTTTTGGTAATTTTCATTCATTTACAAGAATTTGCATTCAGAAAGTAGGATTTGAGGAAACCAATGGTGGAAACAAATCGGGGATCTTTGAGAAATCGGTTGAAGTCGGTTTTTTAAATTTTTAATTTGGTGATTATCATGTCACCTATTGACAAATTAGAAATAATTAAAATTGTGAAGTCCTTAAAAAACACGAGTTCTTGCGGCTCGGATGATATAAGTTCCACCTTGGTCAAGAGTAGCATTGAAGTTCTAACCGCACCATTATGCGATATTTTTAATGCATGCATTAGTGAGGGAATCTTCCCTGTTAAGTTTATTGTACACATTTGAAAATTTATCTATTATATAGTTCATAATATCATTTGGAATTTTTGATTGCATTGCCGGTTCCCAGTTAATATTTTTAAGTTCACTGCATAACCGATCACTATCTAATTTTTTCACAAGTTTGTAAGATGTTTGATTACCACTAAAATGTTTGGCTGATGAAAAACCTATTATATAGTGATCGGCTAATGCTGTGGTGATAACAGCTGTATGCATTAAGTGAGCTTGGGTGCTACGGACAAATATGTGGTCTATACATGATTTTGTTAGCAATTGACCTTTAGTTTCGACACGTGTATATTGGTTAATGCCACACTCAAATCCTAGTTCACTCATACAGTCTAGGTATTGTGATGAAATTTGATTTTGTTTTTTTATATCTATATTACAGTCCCCTATGACAACATAGTCTTGTGAGCATGGGTATAGTTTAATTACGTGACGCAGTTCATTGACAAATCCAGCTAAGTGTGTGTTTGGAGGTCGATAGATAGCACATAATCCATACCTTAGCCCGCTGTTGTAGAGTACCTCACCGGTAATGCACTCAAAGTGTTCTGTAGCTGTTTTCTTCCTATTGAAATGTATACTGGAGTGGGTATATAATATTATACCTCCACCTCGACGCTGGTCCCGCAGCTGGCTGGACATGTCATAGTCTTGGAGCCGGAATAGCTCCAGGCAATCCCCATGAATGTTCACTTCGGTTAAAACTATGATGTGAATTTTACTTAAGCTGTTCTGTATAATATACTCTAACTGGGCAAAGTTCTTCGTTATTGATCTGATATTTACATGTAGGATAAAAAGGTTGCAGTTTTTGTTGTAACGTTTCTGTGAAAAGTCATTCCAATTAAGCAGTTTTCTGTTGTATCAACCATTCTAATTATTTAATGGATAGGTACAGTAGCACTAATATGCTTAAATCTAAATTGAGATCATTTGTTTGTGCTACTTTGGATGCTTTGCTTAACTCCGACTCTGCACTGTCAATCTGCTCTGCAATGTCAGACTCTGCTCTGATAGTGTATGGCTTATCTTTGTCCTCTTTGCGTGCCAGTATTGCTCCATTTTTGCACCATACAAACTTGCATAACCCTGTAGTTCTTAACTCTGACTTGGATTTCCAGAGTAGATATGCCGTGGCTGGTGATAATGCCTCTCTTATGTATATGTTGGAACAGGTTCTTGGTAGATCTAAACTGTCTAATCTATTAGTCTTGCTAGCTTCCAACCATTTATCTTTGCACCCTTCCCTCAACTTCACTATTACAACTTGCAGTGGGCTTTCTTTGGAGGTTGTGGGGCGCTTATTGGCTTTTTGATAAGCTGATTGTGTATCTTTCGTCTCTAATCCTAGTGCACTGCCTACTTTCTTTGCTATTTCCATCACGTTTTCCGTGTCCGTAAGTTCCAGGCCGCAGATTTCCAAATTATTTGACAGGTTGTGTTGTTCTATATGGTTGATTTTTTGTTCGAGAACACAATTTTTAAGCTCCAAATGTTTGCATTTGTTCTGCAGGTCATTGCATCTCCTGTCGAGGCTCTTCATACTATCTTCATACGTAATAATTTTCTCCTTGAAATCATCGATTTTATCAGAGCAGTACTTCAGGCTTCATTGTAGCTCATCTGAGACCATTTTTTTCACTTGAACATGCAATTCGCTTAGGAGTTTTTGAATTTCTGACTGTTTCATGGCCTCACATTGATGGCCTATTATAATTATAATTGTATTATCATTTTTGTAAATTTTTAAATTTACTTACAAAATCTGGGACCAGATCATTTGTGCATGTATTGACGGATCCCTGCATGGGTGTACAACACAAGAAATTTCTCCAAAGGGCCTCTGATGGCTACATATCCCAGTTCTCAAAATTATCTCTAAAAGTTTTTATTTCTTATCTTGGGCATCTTACACAAATCAACCTAGTCCCACCGTAAGCTCAATTAAGGCTTGTGATATGGGTACAGTACAGAGTGATATAATAATACATATTATAGATAGATACTTAAATACATAGACAGCCACAACCAAGAAAGAAATATTTGTGGTAAATAAATACACAAATAATGCCTTCACCGGGATTTGAACCTGGAACCGCCTGCTTATGAAAATCAGGCTGTCTATAAAAAACCAAGACAATATACAGTCCTGCGATAATCATGCCTGCGCCAGGAAGCCCCTACGGGTTTCCAACTACAGATACTGTTATACTGACACTGCAATGTTAATGAAAAAATCATATCTACACATTCAAAGTGCAGAGAATTAACAGCTTCTGAAATCATTTTGTGTGGCAAGAAAATAAGTATGCAAAACTAAAAATAACACCTTTCGATTTGATTGGAACTTTTCCAATCAATGGAAGGGCTTTGCTACCTTTGACGCGGTTCTCTCCCTTCAGCCACGTCAGCAGCTTTGCCTGGCAGCGCTGCACTTGCCGCTTGAAGTCGCTCGCGTCTCGCAGGCGGCCCACGCACTTCCAGCAGATACCGCGCGAGCCCGAGCCTTCCAACATCTGGACATAAAAATATGAAATTATACCCATCAACGCAGATTCAGATACAATGCCGTTGGTACAAAATTATAAATATGAGTTCAAAACTTCAGTGTAAGTTGATTTAATTTAACGAGGATGTTTTACGAACATGTATATCGAAGCACTGCTCGAGCATGTCGGAATATATCTCCGTTATGCCGAGTTGCGTGTACGGCGTCGTCAGGTCCTTGTCCGGAGCACGCCGCAGGCAGCAGCAACATGCATGCGTCACGTCCATCGTCCGTCACAAATAATTTCACAATATATTTAAATAAATTTATATCGCGTACTTCCCAGCAACAGTAACAAAATATTGTGATGCGATTCCATAAATGAATGACGTTTTGTTAGTATAACCTCAAATCTTAAAAAATGTCATCGCCGTCCACAGATAAGGACTGATCAAAATAAGCCTGTACTAAACGGTCGGCGACAACGGCTTCTTATCGTCACAACAGTCGCATTAGATTGAGATACAAAATAGTTTTAATATTTTGCAATTTGTAGTAGCTAAACAATTTATTACTGTCCCATCAGGGATTTACTGAGCGAAAAGTTATTTAAAAAATATTGAAAAATAGAGCAGCCGATTATTTAATTGTAGTCTGCATTACATGAATACAAAGCTATGCCTTACATGGCTGTGCAATATTAGTTTAACATCATCTGTCACCGTGTAGCTGTCAGCTATCTTTACACCTCACCTCAACTCAACTTCACATTCACTTTAATCACTTTACCGTGATTACAATCTTATTTTGTTATTCTCTTGTTAGTTTCTGCTGTTGCATTACTGCGGACAATAATAATACTTCGGTAGCAGGATGTCGCTAAACGCTATGCGCGTGAAAGTGGAACACGGTGACGTAGATTCGGTCGACGGTGAGTTTGGGGCAGTTACTTCATATATTCGCATAGTCAGGCTGCCGTAGCCTGCGAAGGCTGCGACGCTTAAGTTAGAAACATGTACCTACACTCCTGTTTTTGTAGAACCCCATACTGTACACCGTAATGTAACTAATGTACTATGTGTGACTAGTTTGAAGCTAAATTGATACATTCTTTGCCAGTTGTTAAAGAAGAAGCAGAATGCATGGAAGACGATTATGAAGGACTGGATGTGAAGGAGGAGCTTTATTTCTCGGACAGCGAAGCACGAGCGGGCCTGTTCACCGACCATGTGCTGAAAGAGGAGCTTGAGCTGGGGCCGGAGTCCCTGCACCGCCCCAAAGTCACTATGGTGGTGTTTCGTGGTAAGTAATGAAATAATTATAACCAGGCTTATTCCTCCACATAAACAGAAATGATACAAAGTAATTATCCTGAGACTACATGACATAAACTAAACAAAGCTTGTACTGTGAGCACTTCCCAATGGAAAGTTTATACGATTTTTTTTTTCCGCATGCATGGCTTTCACTCCTTGCCAATAGTAGCAAAGTGGATTTTGCCACTGTCGAGTTGTAGACTTTTGGAGAATTTTTGAGAATGTTCGGTAGAATTTTGGTTTTGTGGAAGGATAGGCTGGAAACCTAAAACAAATACGTATTATGGACAACATATACAAACAAACACACAAGAGACGAACACGAGTATTAATGAAAAAGAGCGGGAAGCAGATGACAGTTAGGCAAGCAACAAAGCGGATGAATCACTAAAAAAAAAACAGAAAGGTTATCCCGATGTCTGAAGCTGAAATACAGTTTTAGTTAATAATTAATAAAATAGTGTGGATTATGCAGATAGATATACGGTTGTGGAAATCAAAGTTTAATGTTATGATCTTGAATATATTTTATGAGAATGGCAGTTAGGGGAGGGTCCATTAAAGATAGAAACGAGTTGAAATCAATAGGACACGGAATATTGTCAGGCAATACAGTTTGTAAACCACTAATTGGAGTTCGAGGCCAAAGAATCTACGAAAATAATGCCACAACAATGAAATGTTCTTACAATAGTCAATAATTATTTCCTAAAAACAGACGTTGAGATATCTTATTTATTGGTAATTTTAATTCTTTAATTTATAGAAACAATATTATTTACTTTTTTTCACGTAAATATGAAATATTTTAATAAAAACTTAATTATCCGCAATTATTAGTAACTAAGTTGGTATTGCGCTGGTATCACCTCAGGTGTTAATAAAATTTGGTACAGCAATTTAACTACACATAAATTAAAACCCTATTTCTGCATACGTTTAGAAAATTGCAGAATAATATATTGTAGCGTGCTTTATGTTCACATTTCGTATTCGTAAAATTCCTTTGACCTACAAATTTCTTTGGCAGTGCTATAGTTCTCCATTTAAATTATCATACAGATCTAACGTTTTGTTTTCTTCCGTAGGTTGTTAACAAAGTGACACACTTGGTTCAGCCATGTTTAGTTTCGCTATACACCCCATCATCAAAAAATGAAATTCCAAATGAAATATACTGGGTGAAATGTTATAAAACACAATGATACAAAATCATATTTTCTGGATCTACTCATGATTACAGTCAAGTTTTACTATGGGACCAGCTTTGAAAAAGTTACCACTCAGGAGGCCAAGTGATGAAGAAGACAAATAAAAAATAAAATACAAAAAATGCTTTCATTTTACATTTCCAAATTTCTTTCCCATCATTTTAACCCGTAATAAGGCAGGGGGTTTAGTAATTTAACCATACCTACCGTCTTAATAAATATGACACGCTGTCGTTTGTGTTCACTGGTAATTCAACTTCTTTTCAAAATAGGCTTTGAAACGTTGGCTCTTATCATTTTAAGTTCTTTAAAAGAAAATTTTGTCATTTCTATGTTAGTTAAGAGAAAAGACAAGTTTTTAGGTATTTACGTGTTTTTAAGAAAATCCTAGTTGTGACAACCATATTAAACAAAAAGGCGTACAAACATTACGGAGGTATATAATGTTTTTATTAGGAAATATTTTAAATAAATTAATTAAATAACAAAAAGGTTGTGGAAACCTGAAAACTTTATTTGACAATGACATAAGAGACTTTGACAGATTTGACAATAACGCATCTGTCGTAGTTTCGTTGGCCTCGAACTCCAATTACTGGTATAGGATTGTGTGTCCTTAGAATATTATTTGACAATAATATTCACAAAAACTATCACCAGGTATTATACAGGCTTACTGCATGGACTATATTTTAAAGACAAACGGGTCTTAATCGCGTTAACTTACGTTTAATTATATCCTGACGTTTTGGGTTTAATATGAGTGATAATCGTGAAAGTTTAAATCAATACAGCCTCCGTAGCCTAGTTGGTAGTGACCCTGCCTACGAAGCTGGAGGTTCCGGGTTCGAATCCCGGCGAGGGCATTCTTTGTGTATTTATTTATCACAAATGTTTGTTCCTTGGTCATGGCTGTCTATGTATTCAAGTATCTATATGTATCTATCTATTATATATATTGTCGCCTGGTAACCACATCACAAGCCTTAATTGGGCTTACTGTGGGACTAGGTCGATTTGTGTAAGATGTCCCAAGATATTTATTTTTTAATTTTTTTTATACATCAGTTATAAAATGCGATCCAGTTTGTCAATTTGTATATAATATATAATATTGTTTTTATATTGATTTAAACTTTCGGGATTAACTCATATTTTAAACACAAAACGGGTGCTAATTGTGTATATTTACATTTAATATCCTGACGTTTCTGGCATCATGATGATCAAGATAGGTTTTAAACGGAATTTTATGAGATTAAGACCCATTTCACTGTGGTCCCGCGCCCTAAGAAGGGCGGTCATAGGCATTTCGTGCAGTTAACAGCTGCATTAATGCATGCCAAATCATGTAATTATGAAATATTATAGTAAATTACAGTTAAATAAACAAACTATAGTACTATAATGATATTTTATTAGGTTTATAGAACTATAGTTTGTAACAGTAACAGTAAAAACACTTAAATTATATCGGTAAGAAAATAAAAATAAAGCAATAATTACAAGTATATATTTAAACTAATTACATCTAATTTAAACGAATTACTGACCTGAATGATTATCTTATTACATTTTAAATAGTTTTACCTGTAATTAAATTAGTGTATACAATTAAAATATATAATCTACATGTCTCCTAATGAACATCTCTCCTTATGACTTGTAATAATTTCATAACTAGTTATAACAAATTTACTACATACACGATTGCTTATATTCGCTATGCCCGGTACTCCCATCAAACTTTTCCCTATTAAAATAAACTAGTTAGTGAGATCAATATTTTTTAGAACATCTTTTCGTGATTCTAGTATTCTGCATGTTGTATGGTCCAAAAATATTGTGATTCTATTTCGCCAGATGATTCCGTAACTGATGGATGACACAGCTTCTTAGCCTCCAACTTTTTTTGATAGGATGGTAACGCATTCGGAGACTTCTTATTAATCAATTCTTTCATAAAATTATACTGATTGATGTTTACTCAACTTTGCCTCATTTATAAAAGATAACACTTCATCCACAGAATTGATGTGAGATTGACTGGTTTCACTAAACAAAGAGTTTATCATAGAATGATCTACCTTAGCTAGCTCCACTAATCTGCGCTGTTTAGACCTTTTGCTGCAGTCCATGAAATCCTTTCTAAAATTATGACCACTCGTTGAAGAACAATCACTACCCGGCACTGCTAGGTGCACGGTACTATCTACATTTTCATTCGATAGATTACATACTTCAATGCTGTTCAGGCAATCACTGTATTTTTTTAACATACGAGATTTTGATGGCTGGATATTTTTACAGTTGCTGTCTATTATTAAATAACGAATAATAATATATTCTATTGCATAAGTGAGAAATCATCTCATGTAAGTTATCGGTATTGACATATCCAACATCTGGCAGTAACTGTGATAGTGTTTGAAACACTTGACGAATTCCTTCAATGTCGTAATCGGTCTTCTTAACAGACAGTCAAGTCTCAAAAATAATAATTCTTATAAAAAACACTTAAAATTTGTACCTAAAATAAATAAATAAACAGTTAAATAAAAATTAGTTTTTTCGTAGCATGTTCTACGCCTTTGAATGCAAGGCGTAGACCTCTTCTATAGCCCACAGTCGCAAGTCAACGCAAAATTTCTTAATTTATTCGTAAAATTGAGTTTTTAATAAACATTATCATATATCATTTATTACCGGCATCGGCCGGCATAGTAGTTAAAAGTTTCGATAAAAATCAGAAAACACTAAATAGTATTGCGACTTAACTGCCTTGGCGTAGCACCTCATTAGTAAATATATTATGTATTCATAATTTAAAAAGAACCACAAAACATATAATGCATACTTTCAACTTGAATATCCATTGCAAAGCAAACGCGTAACAATATTTTTTTTTTTTTAACTCGTGTCGCGTATTACTCTAATGAGCTCCTTGATAACACTAGTACCTTGGACTTATCCGTTGTGTTCACTTCAGATGACCAAACATAAATGTTCTATAAAACTAGTTGCAATTATTTTTATACCATGACTTAATATGACTAATAGGTAAGTAATTAGGATAAAGATAATGATATTATTCAATTATCGTCATTGGACCTCTATGACCTACTACGGGACCACAGTGCATTTGTGTTTAAAATATAATATGTATGCTTGCTTACCGACTTGATAGTCCACTTGCATACGATGACTTTATTGATATTTAAAAAACAACTTGCAATGCTTTCAAATATTACTTTCTGTAATGTCTATCATTTGATGAATGTTTGTCTTCCAGACAAATGTACAAACTGTTATAACATGTAGGTTGGCCGGCCGCGGCCCCGCAGGAGTCCCTCGCGCCGAGAGCCTGCTCGGTGCTGCTGGAGCGCCTCCCTCACGAGCCGTCTGTCCGGGGGAGCCTCGCTACTGCACCTGCAGACCTACTTCAACACAAATGTACTTTATTTTATTTTACGAGGGGCGGCTGAATAATAATCTACCTCACTATAAAATAAAAGACTGTAGTATACAGTTTTTTTTTATTTTTCTATGTAGTCCCCTTCTAGTGTCATGCTTTTATTACATTTGTCAAATAATGACATTAACCCACGAAAAAAAAAATCCTTTGGTTTGTCGTCAAAAAAGTCAGTTACTGCAGCCTTCATTTCGTCGTCAGTTGAAAATCTTCTTCCTCGGAGGTCTTTTTTGAGATGTCTGAAGAGAAAATAGTCGCAGGGGGCTAGGTCTGGACTATACGGTGGGTGGTCAATGTTATCGAAGCATATTTCTTTCATGGCAAGCTTTGTTGTGCGAGCAGTATGGATAGGTGCGTTATCGTGTAACAACAAAATTCCTTTGCTTAATTTCCCTCTTCTTTTTTCTTTTATTGTATCTCTTAACTGGTGTAGTAGGTTAGCATAATATTCAGCATTCATTGTCATTTTCTTAGGTAAATAGTCTATCATTAATATACCTTCCGTGTCCCAAAATACTGTAGCCATAAGTTTGCCCGCTGACGGACGGACTTATAATTTCCTAGGAGGCTTTTCATCCTTAAACTTCCATTGTCAAGACTCTTGTTTACTTTCTGGGTCCCACTGTCTAATCCAGGTTTCATCACACGTTACCACCCTAGACATAATTTCTTCCTCTATCCCACGGCTCATTTCCAAAAACTCCTCACAACATTTGACCCACCCGTCTGACCTTGTCAAAAGCCGTTAACATTCTGGGGACCCAACGTGCACTCACCTTTGACATGTTCAAATGCTCATGAATTATTTCGTTAACTCTTTCTTTACTGATGCCCACATCTCTAGCTATCTCCCACTGTTTCACTCGTCGGTCTTCTAAAATTATTTTCTTTACTTTGGCAACATTTTTCTCCGTAATAGCCGAAACTGGCCTACCGCTACGAGGGTCATCTTCCAGGCTTTCACGGCCAAATTTAAATTGCTTAGACCAGAATTTTACGGTGAATTCGGAAGGGCACGTTTCACCAAACACACGTAACATACGCTCTCGAATCTGTGAGGGCGTATTTCCTTCTTTTGTTAGGAATTTGTTCACTGCGCGCTGCTCAATTTTATTAATTTTAGTTTTTTCACCCGACATATTGTAATAATTCGAAAATCGTTCACAAATGAGACACCCGAAACAAAAAAAAGTCACAAAATTTGAAAAAGGAATAGCCAATGAACACGAATGCATTTCAGCCAGTAACATTTTCGTATTTTTTTTTTAACCAAGTAGATTTTATTTCAACCAGCCCTCGTATTTGAAATGCGCTTACCCGTGTACCTGTGTCTTAATTACTCGCGGGTCCGATCTACCCTCAATGTGTAGTGGTAATCCGATAGGTTGTCTTTAAGAGTTACTTTACTTTAATTAATCTTGAAAATTGAATATTTCATTATTTCTGTGTTTGAACCCCAGTTCAATAGTAAAAAATATTAGGTATGTAAGTAGTTGATAATAGTATATTATACAATCGTAACATAATAAGGGCTCTTAAAGATTTCGTACCTTAATTAGGCCACTTGTGCATATGAATGCAGTTTTTCTTTTTACTAAAATCGATCTCATGGTTCCTAGGACAAGATTTCGCTATCTGTTATGGTACCCATAACCTCCATACTGACCCATTTGGATTGATCACCCTGTATATGTTAATACTGTACTGTGATGTAAAACATCATTCGCGTGGTGTTTGTTGCAGTGGAGGCGCGGGCAGGCGAGTCGGAGGTGTCGGGGACGAGTGGCGAGGACTGCGTGTCGCGTGAGTACAGCTAGGACCATCGCCGCCAGACTCTACGGCAATTATTGTTGCAGTGGAGGCGCGGGCAGGCGAGTCGGAGGTGTCGGGGACGAGTGGCGAGGACTGCGTGTCGCGTGAGTACAGCTAGGACCATCGCCGCCAGACTCTACGGCAATTATTGTTGCAGTGGAGGCGCGGGCAGGCGAGTCGGAGGTGTCGGGGACGAGTGGCGAGGACTGCGTGTCGCGTGAGTACAGCTAGGACCATCGCCGCCAGACTCTACGGCAATTATTGATCGATCACGCATTGTAATCAGGGCCACGAGTAACTGTGTTGGCGACAGACGGCACGATTTTTCAAATATTCCAGTTTTGTATTTATTTATAGTATATAGAAAAAAAAAATCGTGTCCTTTATAATCATCTTTAGAAAATCGTACAAACCTTCCATTCCAACACTTTCTGTAGGAGGAGAAAGTGGAATTATAATATTGATGAGACATTTAATTAAAATTTTTACACAGCATTACAGTATTAACATGTGAAGTTCAGCAATTCAACTACAGATGCCGTAACCGGCGCCATTTTTCTGTCCCTCTTGCACTCGCGTGGTCTCACGTTTGACTTGTATTGTTGTTGCAGTCTGTCCTCGCGCCCGGCGACAGCTCGCGATGACTTGCTCCGTGAGGCTCGAGCGCCTCCGCGGCGATGAGGGACACACGAGCATGCGCGGTGGGGAGAAACCTTACACGTGTGAACACTGCGGCAAACGTTTCATTAACAAAAATATTTTAAGGAATCACATACAACATTCTCATAACTCGCCCAGAACCCAAGAGTTATCATGTGCTTTTTGTACTTGTATAGTCCACACTAAATTGCTTTTACTAGAGCACGAGAAAAGCGAACATGGTGTGTCGTATTTCATGTGTGATGTGTGCGAGTACACGACAGGTGATAAGAACAGTTTGCTGGCTCATTTGAGCATTCACAACGTTAATACACAACCAAGTCGTGAGATGACGCACGCTGACGTTAAGCCTTACACATGTAAAATTTGTAAGTACAGGTGCATTACTAGTTCAGATTTACGAAAGCACCGAAGAATTCATACTGGGGAGAAGCCGTTTAAATGCAGCACTTGTGACTTGAAGTACACTTGCAAAATAAACTTACAAAAACATGAGATGAGACACGCTGGCGTTAAGCCTTACGAATGTAATCTCTGTGAGTACAGGTGCATTAAGCGTGGTAACTTACGAAACCACCAGAGGATTCATACTGGGGAGAAGCCGTTTAAATGCAGCACATGTGACTTTAAGTTCACTTGCAAAACAAACTTACAAAAACATGAGATGACACACACTGGTGTTAAGCCTTACGAATGTAATCTCTGTGAGTACACGTCCAATCGTCGTGGTAACTTGCGAGTTCACCAGAGGATTCATACTAGGGAGAAGCCGTTTAAATGCAGCACTTGCGACTTGAAGTTTATAAAGAAACAAGCTCTACAATATCATGAGATAACACACAGTGGCATTAAACCTTACAAATGTAACATCTGTGAGTACAGGTGCAATAGGCTTCGTATCTTAAGAATTCACGAGAGGATTCATACTGAAGAGAAGCCGTTGAAATGCAGCACTTGCGACTTGAAGTTTAGAGAGAAACAAAGTCTAAAACGTCATGAGATGACACACACTGGCGTTAAGCCTTACAAATGTAATCTCTGCGAGTACAGGTGCATTACTCGCGCAGTTTTACAAAGTCACCAGAGGATTCACACTGGGGAGAAGCCGTTTAAATGCAGCACTTGCGACTTGAAGTTCAGTCAGAAATCATATTTACAAAGTCATGAGATGACACACACTGGCGTTAAGCCTTACAAATGTAATCTTTGTGAGCACAGTTGCAATGATCGTAGTAATTTACGAATTCACCAGAGGATTCATACTGGAGAGAAGCCATTTAAATGCAGCACATGTGACTTGAAGTTCGCTCAGAAATCAACCTTACAACAACATGAAATGACACACACTGGCGTTAAGCCTTACGAATGTAATCTTTGTGAGTACAGGTGTATTACTCGCGCGGCTTTACAAAGGCACCAGAGGATTCATACTGGGGAGAAGCCGTTTAAATGCAGCACATGTAACAAAAAATTCAGGCTGAAATCACACCTGCAAAGACATGAGATGACGCACACTGGCGCCAAGCCTTACAAATGTAATCTCTGTGAGTACAGGTGCAATGATCGTAGTAAATTACAAATTCACCAGAGGATTCATACTGGCGAGAAGCCGTTTAATTGTGCTGCATGTAACAAAAAATTCAGTCTGAAATCATACCTACGGAAACATGAGATGATACACACTGGCGTTAAGCCTCACAAATGTAGTCTTTGTGAGTACAGGTGCATTACAAAGGTAGCGTTACGAAAGCACCAGAAGATTCATACTGGGTAGGCGATATTTATTTGTAACCACTGTAACTATGCTAGTAAATATTAAAAAGTTTTACAAAGACACGTTAAAGGGAAACATTCCGGTGAACAACGTTAGTGTAGTGTCCGCGAGTGGTCGGGGAGGAGGCCCGCGATACTGAACTCGACGGTTGCTGTTTCCAATTGTCTGTCGCCGGTAGGTTCGCACGACCGTCCATGTATAGCTGTTATATCAGATGATGTTGTATCGAGGAACGTGTAACTTACCCCCTTATTCATAACGCTATCGGAGGTGCAACATGGTAGCTGTCAAGTTCTTACTTAGGGATAGATAAACACATGAATTCGTTATGTCGATATCGATACTCGATTTTTCTGTATATTTTTTTTTATGTACAGGTACCATTTATTTGTATACATTTTAACTTTTATTTGGGATTTATGATAATCATTAACATTAATTACTATGAAATTACCGACAGACTTCAGCACCCAGAAAATAAACTTCGCAAAGGATGAAAAAAAATTGTTATATATCAATTTTTTGTATGCGAGTTGCAGAACAGTACATTAAAGCTTTTGAGATAAACCTTTTGAAAAGATATTAAGATCATATAGTACATTACGCTACAAGTGCGAAAAAAAAAAGTTCGAATCGAGCACGACCGAAGGGAGTGCTTTAAATTGACACGATTTACGAATTTCGTTTTCGCACGTGTATCGCACGACAGTACATATGGCCCTCCGACAAGACAAGAAATGAATCACGTTGCGCACTAGCGCGTAAAAAGCGCCATCTGTACTGAAATAGTACATTTCCAAGACTCGGGACGAGTGAAGAATGACATTTCCGCACGTGCATCGAACGACGTTTTTCAATACAGGCCTACTACCGCGTAAATCGAAATTCAGACAGAAAACAATGCACAGAAATTTTAAAAATAGAAAAGATGAAAAAGAGTCTTACTAAAGTTAAATACCGCTCAGATTTTCGTGAAGTTA
The DNA here is from genome assembly GCA_025490895.1 of Thaumatotibia leucotreta. NCBI lineage: Eukaryota > Metazoa > Arthropoda > Insecta > Lepidoptera > Tortricidae > Thaumatotibia > Thaumatotibia leucotreta. Next base: position 35,617 of record JALPQI010001265.1, on the reverse strand, counting down.
AGTCTGGTGTCCCTCAGGGGAGCATCCTAGGGCCTCTTTTATTTTTGGTGTACATTAATGATCTCCCTCTAGCTATCCCTCACAAATGTATACTTTTCGCAGATGATACAACTCTACTAGTTAAGGCTGAAAATCCTGATACATATGAAAGTACAGTTAATAATGCTCTGGCTGACATAAAAAATTGGACATGTAAAAATAATCTAAATATTAATATGACAAATACATTCTATATTCAATTCCATTCATATAATAGTTTTCCAATTCAATTAAATATCGATTATAACAATATACCAGTTTTAAAATGTGAAAGTATTAAATTTTTAGGGTTAAACATTGATCAGCATCTCAACTGGAAAGATCATATTGATGCAGTTTGCAGCAGATTAACTAGATTTATTTTTGCCTTAAGAAAATTGAGAAATACAGTTAGCATTGAAGCAGCAGTTACAGCTTACCACGGCGTTGTCTCGTCAGTGTTAAGTTACGGTTTACTTCTGTGGGGAAACTCAGTTGATGTTGAAAGAGCTTTCAAATTGCAAAAGAATTGTATACGTGCAATAATGAAAGCTAGATTTGACGATAGCTGCAAGCCGCTTTTCAAGAAGACAAATATATTGCCGCTACCTTGCATGTATATAAAAAAAGCATGTGAACTAGTAAAAAACCGACCAGACTTATTTAAAATGAGGTCAGAATTCTATATGAGCCAGAGAACACAATACAAGAACCTTTTACATCAACCTCGATGCCACTTAACGATTTACAAAAAGAATGCGTATAATATGTGCATAGTTCTATACAACGATTTGCCGGACAGCATAAAACATAGTTTTCTGCTAGAGCACTGTTTTTATAGTACCAAAGAATATGTAGAGTATAATAATCGAAAAATACAATAAAATCAACCTTGTACCTCTTCTTGCCCGACAGGAGAATTTGCAAGCTCTTCACTCTGACGCCCTCGTCCTATAACAAAAGGGAAAACCCAAATAAGTTCTCGTCTAACGGCATTTCTTTTTAATAATTATTGTTTGTTGGGTAATTGTATAACATTATATAGCTGAGTAAAAAATATAGGCTTAAAACAAACATAAAGAACATACCTTGTAGTTTCGATGAATCCACGTTGATAGTCTTGAGCAAAATGATTAGCTGTTTTAGCTCACTAAATCGTTAGTTAAACGCGGGTGCCATGTTTTTGAAGCTTGTGCGATTGCCGCCATGGCCGTTGATCAAATGAAAGATTTAGTGAAAATGGTGGAACGCGTGAACGAACGAACGAATGGAAGGGAATTATAAATTGACTTACTATTAATAAAAATGTAATAAATATGTATAGTAGAGGTCCAAATGGAAAAAATTGTGCGCTGTGAGTTACAGTTTTGAAATTTTTACCAGAGCTAGAAGGTGTAAAAATATTTTTTTTTAGATGTGGAGGGAAAACCAATTCCCCCCCTGAACGAGGGGGGAGGGGGGTGAATGTGCAAAAGGAAGGGTTATGTTTAAATTTTTTTCGTCTAATATTTAGGCCTACTATTCATTGTTTGGTATCATTTTCATATAAAACAGACACGGGGAATTCATTTTTGATAATAAACATGAGGATTTTCATATATAAAAAAATTATTATTGGTATAAAGGTAAAATAATCACCGTTTTTATTTTGATTGTTGCGTTATATAAGTATTACCAAATAAATATATGAAAATAAAAAAAATACTACAAGACAGCATATTTATTGTAGTTTTTAAAAATATATACTTTTTGGAACTTTTCATGCAAAAATAAGTTGTAAAAAAATTGCACCTGTCGCGTACCTCGAATAAAAAAGGGACGTTGCTTTGACTTATTGTGGACAGTACGTTTCTACTGCGGGAATTTAGCGATTTTGCGTAAACAAAATACTCCATAATGTCTGTTAGGGCAAATTGCATCAACTTGGGTTAACCAAGCAACCCGGGTTAAACGTTTATTTCACACGGAATTTGATAATTGATAAATTTCTTATGAAGTAAGTGACTGACCCGGCACTATACAGAGGATATCCCGGACATCAGCCTATGTGATATTAGAATGGCTCTTGAAGAGCTCAAAAATAACAGGGCGTCTGGGGAAGACGGAATTATAGCTGAGCATCTGAAGCCAGGTGGTAAACCAATCCATATGGCCCTTCAGAAGTTGTTCAACTCCGGAAGGGAGAACGCCTTTGGCATGGAACAGAAGAGTGGTGGTGTTTTTGAAAAAAGATGACAACGCCTTTTTGAAGAACTACCGATCCATCTCTCTTCCGAGCCATATTTATAAGAGTCATTACGAATCGTCTTGCACGCAGGCTTGATAACTTCCAGCCTGCCGAACAAGCCGGTTTCCGAATTGCCGTTTCGTAAATTTTATACAGAAGACCGAGAAATAGGTATAACCTGCCCCTCTGATTAGCGTTTAGCGTTTGTGGACTACGATAAGGGGGGTTTCCATGACGTACTAATGCGGTTGAATTTAGGTCGCGAGAGAAAGGGACAAGGCTATACGAGTCGTGTATCACTGCCCCTTTCCCAGAACCTAAACTGAATCGCATTAGTACGTCATGGTAACCCCCAAGGCCTTCGATTTGATCGAAACTCTGGGCAGTATTAACGGTACCAAGTAGACTACCTGAGGTGACTGAGGTGACCTGAGGTGGTAGACTAGTTGAGGTGTTTGTAAGAAAGCGCCACTATGTCAATCCGACTCCAAGACCAGAGCTTGAAGCATATTATACTGCAGCGGGGAGTCAGGCAAGGAGGTGTCATCTCCCCTAATCTGTTTACCGCTGCACTGGAAGACGTCTTTAAGACTGGACTGGAGAAGGTGAGTATCAACATAAACAGCGAGTACCTCACTCACCTTCGATTCGCTGATGATACGGTGGTCTCGGCTGAGACCTTGGAAGATTTCAGTACGATGCTCGCTGACCTCAGTAGCGCCTTCGAGCGAGTTCGTCTTAGGATGAACATGGATAAGACGAAAACTCCCGTTACAATCGGAGACTAAACTCGAAGGTGTAGACGACTATAATATGTATATCTAGGGCAAACTACCCAGTTAGGTAGGTCCAACTTTGAGTAAGATGTCAATCATCGAATCCGACTAGGTTAGGCAGCGTTTGGGAAGCTATGACACATCTTTTCGTCCAATATTCCGCAGTTCTTGAAGACAAAAGTATTTGATCAGTGTGGCAACACACACTGATCAAAGATTTAAAAGAGTGATGACATACGGTACTGAAACGTTGTCGCTTAGAATGGGCCTCATAAGAAAGCTTAAAGTCAACCACAGGGCAATGGAGAGGGCTATGGTGGGAGTCTCTCTGCGAGGTCGTATTAGAAATGAGACGATCCGCAGCAGAACCAAAGTATAGCTCCATAGCTCTCCGAATCACTAAAGTGGCAGTGGGCGGGGCACATTGCACGTAGAACCGATGGCCAATGCGGCGGCCTCGCAGGTGGAAGGCACAGCGTGGGTAGGCCCCCCACAAGGTGGACAGTGAAGGTCTCAAGATTCCGCTGGATGCGAGTGGCGCAGGACCGGTCATTGTGGCAATCTTTGGGGGAGGCCTATGTTCAGCAGTGGACGTCTTTCGGCTGATATGGTAATAATGATGATTTATGAAGTAAACTATTGATTGTCAAATCCCATATGTTATAAACTTTTAACGTGGGTGAACTGGGTTAGTTGTTTAGTCCCGGTTAGTGAAAATTACATTTATCGTCTTTGGCAATGAGATCATTACCTAATAACACTTGTAAAAATGAGTACCCATTCCGATTCATATAATCAGATACTATATATCATACATGTGATCAGATAGACCAGGGGGCTTATGATGGTCGTGCTGTTAACTAGAGAAACGGCATTTTATCGTGCATTCTGATTTCTATACTATGGTTGTTGTCAAATATTACCCGATTTCGCCCGATTTAGTCGATTGATAAGCGACGAGATTAGTGTACGATGGTCGTATCTGTCACTGCCAGTGCTGCCAGATTATTTACCTTTTAAAACATCCAAGCATTTCTATCGCAGGGCTGCCAGATGTAAAATTGTTTTTTTTTTATAGTTCGGGTGCTTAATTTATCCTGTTTTTATAATCGAATAGGTACATAAAGGGAAAAAATTAAATTGTTCAATGGTTATACTGTGTCCAGCAATCTCTCTCAGTAGAAAAAGGCAGCAAATTTCTAAAAGTTTCGTTCCATTTCATGACAGCTTACAATTTTTTGCTTTACTGAAATGAAATTACACTTAAAACCTACCAAGACCACAAATTATTAAATAAATTCATATTTTATCTTATTACTTATTTTTTCTTCATAATTACAATTATTTATTAAAAATATCGAACGTTGAAAAACGCAATAGGGTTGTTCAGTTTATTTTTTTCTTATTTTGGATGGCACATAAAACAACAAATCAAATAAACAATCCTACCTGATAATCTTTCTACATGAATAATAATAAATAAGTTGGTAAAGAGGGAAGACAGTTGACTAAGTTTTTGAAGCGAAGAAAAATACGTGAGTACAAGCTAAATTTGCAATTGCGAATATTGAAAATGCCTAAGATTATCACTGTCTATTTTGTCATTATCGCCTATAAAAAAAAATTGGTTGCCTGTAAAGTCGGTATACGGGCGAAAGTTTTACGTGACAACGACTTTCACTTTTTATGTCTGTCTCTCTCGCTCTTAGGCGGGCTAACCATGCCCGAGTGGAAGGGACGAGTGCCTCTCACTCGCTCTCATTGTGAGCGCATAACGTGAGCGGAGCGTAACGCAGTTTCTTGAAGTGTCACCCGGCAAATCAATTTATAAGACGTTGTCACGTCAAAATATCAACGAACCCATCCCGTGGAAAATACATGATGACATCATTTTGTCATTGAATAAAAAAATATATTTGAGCGGTTTCACACGACGCGTTTATTTTTGCCTGACGACCAGCCTTAAGCTCCACCACGGAAATTCCAGAGAAACACATTTTCGAGTCTTCCAATTTGTTTTTATATTACTACAATATTTTCAATTCATCGTAAAACTATCGAGTGAGAAATGTAAAAGTATCCGTTGACATCCCTCTCTCTCTCTCTCTGACGCGAAAATTGCATCTCTAAACTTTTAAAAACCGCCACCAGTGGCGCTGGTCGTCACTGAACATGAAATCAAGCAAACTACTGAAATAATGAATTTACAAAATTATCTAATTTAACTAACAAACCAAAATATTAAATGTTTTATAAAATAAACAACACTTCCGATAGTAATTTCTATCGTATTATTTTAAACATAAAATAAAAGTAGGTTGTGGGTTCAAGATTCCACGACTTCCACCAGCCCCTCGACACTTCATACTATGGTAAATTATGAAGGCATTTGGTACCAACATTGAAATATAAAAATAATCTTACAGAATTAAAATGCCTACTGTTGCATTTTATTAGCACATAATCATACTGGCCTTCAAACTTAAACGTATTATACTTTTATTTACCACCTAAATAGGTAAAATGTCAGTGTCAAAAACGTACCGTCATAATTGTTTATTGTGAACCCGGGAAGTTCATATTTTACTGTGTTTGATACAAAATATTTAAATATTTGGTCGAAATGAGGGGCAAATTAAGAAAATGTGAAGTGTGTGGTGTTCGGCGTGATTTAAAAGGAACTTCTGACGTATTTTTGGCAAGATTTCCTCTTGATCCAGACAGGTCAGTATCAAATTATTTTATATTAGTAGCAAATTATATTTTCATTTCATTATTGAATATATAATTAGTAACTGCAAAGGATAACAGTTACTAATTAAATAAGAAATAATTTCAATTGCAAACGTCTAAATAAGGCAAGCTAATGCACAAATAGAGTGCAACAAAATTTATCGATAATCGCTTTATTTCAGATGTAAATTATGGGTTAAGCTAACGGGAATGTGAATAAGCAACGAAGCAGCCTGTCCACATTGCGGAAGAGACGAAACATGCCAGCATGTTCTTGCTGAATGCCTCATGTACGCAGGAATGAGATATGACGAGTTTGGCAGGGATAAGCTGGAGGAGAAGGAACTCAGGGAGGTCGACCTGTGAGACGTCCTGCAGTTCTGCAAGAAAATTGGAAGGCCAGAGGGAAGTATTGGGCGAACGCTACCGGAACACTAACCTGCAGCTCCAGCTAAGGGAAATGGGGTGAATGACCGCTCGGTCCGGTCGAGCGTCCCTCCGTAACATAACATAATACTAAGAAAATTAAATAAAAATACCTATACAATAAAAATATTTTTGTGTTATAGCCTTACAGCCGTATTCATAAAAATTCCTTAATGGAGGTTTGATCTGTTCATTAACTAATACACTGATTAAGCCTAATGAACTGTTTATCTAAATGTTGATTCATAAACGCTCACTAAACCTATATTAACTAATATGCCGTTAATTTACCGATTGGAGTTGTTATGTTGCCATCTTGACAAATCTGGATGAAAAATGTAAGAACATCACTACTTTTTTTTTTTAATTTGACAGCTGCAGTTGACAAAGTTGACATTTGGCGGCAAATCGCAAAATTTAAGTTACGACTCGTGATTTTGTTATTAGGTATATTGTTAAAAAATGAATCCAAGGAAAAGAAATGAAAATTGGACCGTAGAAGATAAGGTAGGTAAAAAATCATATGATTTTCTTATGGTCGGCACGGCATTATAATACATGTTTGCGAAGTTGTTACTATCAATTCAACGATTTGCATTACGCCCGCAGATGTTGCTACAAGAACTGGTGAGAGAAAGGGTATCGGTGTTGGAAAATAAAAACACTGATACCAACACCAACACTCGTAAGGTCGCCGCATGGGCTGATCTTGCAGAAAGGTTTGTAGTGTTCAGCTCATCAACTTTTAAGGGACATACCTACTACACATTATGATCTAATAAATGTCATCTCCCTATCACTTTTAGCTTCAACCAAATGCGTAATGGTGCGTTAAGAACTGTGGCCCAATTAAAAACGCAATGGGGCACAATTAAAGCTGCAGAAAAAAAGAAGATCAGTCTTCAACGAAGACTAATATCAAAAACCGGTGGCGGCCCGCCGCCACGAGAGGACCCCACGGGCGCCAACGATTTAAAGGCATGGTTGCCGCTGGAATTCGAGACAGACATGAATGAATTTGATTCAGACACTGTCAACCAGGTGCGTACCTAGTACCTACTTTGTTAACTAGATACATGTTTTGTGATCAAGTTAATTAGGTATTATACACATTTTAGTTATCTAGTACATAAAGGCAAAGATTTGTTTTTGGTTGTTTTTACAACCTGAAAATGTTTAGTTTTAGAACGTGCCAAATTTGACGTTTAATGAGACTTGTCATGTATATGATGTAGGTACATAAGTATAATTCATTGTTTTCGTTTTACTGTGGGGTCTTATATTATTTATTGTTAAAATGATACAATAAAGAAAGAATCCACAATTGTCTCAAGTAAGTCATGGTTTTCAGTGTCAGTATCTACAAGTATTATATTAACTATTGATAGGTGCTTGTTTTTTGCTCATTTATACCATAGCGTGTGTTCATTTGTTCTAGATCAAAAAGTAATGAATTCGTTATCTAAATTACATAATGATACTGTACATAACTTTTTACCACTACTTTTTTACAAACCTACTGTTAGCAAATCTATTGACTGACTATAAATTATGTTCAATTATTTTTTATCCCACTCTATTCCTATTACTTATGATTATGAAAGTCAATAATACAAAATTAAATGATCTCAATAAAGATTGTACTTATACCACAATAAACTGTATAATGTTCTAATGAAGTCTACGGAAAACTTATGTTCAAAGATGATGAAAGGAATATTTAATTATATACATATAGCACCCACAATAGTTTTTTTTTATAATTTCATTTGTTTGATAGGCATCTTGAAGGATAAGACATGATTATATTTCTGCAATATATCAAATGTAGCTGTAGTTAAATTCCATAACAATTATGTTTGCTACATTGTCCTTGAAATGTAGCTTATGTATGATCTCATAATAATAATATGATAAGTTAGAAAGATGGATTGTTATCATAAGGCATTTAATTTATAAAAAAATATTTAATTAATTATATTAATTATGTAAAGAAATATTTAATTATTATAATTTTTCAGATCAGAATTTCAGCGGCAAGCAAGCCAGAATCTGAAGTGCCAAAACTGCCAAACCAAGAAGCCCTAGTCGAAATCCCACCTGTGGAGCAGCCAGAGGTGCAGCTGCCACCAGAAGAGGTGCAGCCACAGACCCTCCAGCCAGAAGACTACCATCCAGAGGTTGCTCAAAGAGTACCAACCTCCAACCAGCGGCCATGCTCTTCGGGGCTAGGTACAAGGAGAAGAAAGGTGCTTACTTTTTTGTCTATTGTGACTTTTCTAATTATATTGATGTATTTTCAATTAAATTAAATGTTTAAATTTAGGAAAATCATAAGTACAGTCATCAACAGTGTTACCTCCTGCCAGCCAGAAGCCTATTAATAGGTCTCCTGAAACAAAAGAAATTCTATTCTATTTCCTACACTATTAATCCAAAATTCACTGGCAAACTTTTTTGTCTAGGCAGCAGGAGGATATAGGTACATTTGTTTTGAATTTTAATTTATCTCCTTAACATTAATAGGTACACTTTGGCTGTATTTATTTTGCTGTACTATGGTTGCATATTATGTATAATTTAATTAAAAACCAAGGCATTATTCAATAGTTACCCAAATCTAATCAGTTGCATATAATTTCAGAAATTGAAGCCAGAAGCTGCACAACTGACCGCCGATATAGCTGCTGTGCAAATTCGGTGCAGGGAAGAGCTTCATAAAATCCAAATGGAAAAAGAGAGGCAAAAAAAAAGAATTCTGGCACTGAAAGAGGAATTAATTATGAAAAAAATTGAGTATTATAATAATAAAAAGTAGGTGATTTCATCTTATGCCAAAATTCTTCTTTTTGCCTCTTATTTCTCAATAAGGATTTTGGTGTCAACTTATAATATTCATTGGCCGACCTCAGTCTGCAGTCTGGGAGCATGTCATGTACAGAGCCAATCATTCTTTAACAAGGCAGAGAAATGTTTGACTCTACCACCTGCTTTGGATCCGGTAGTTTGTCTGATAGAGGAACAAGCTAGACATAGACTGTGAGACTAATGTTTTAGATAGTGTTGGGTTTTTTAGTATTGGCAGTATTTTTTTCTACATTATTTTCCATACACATTATTTTCCATAAACATTAAAATTGTGTCTGATTTTAAGATGTAACATTTTTGAAAAGATGTTTCATTGGTGAGTTACGTGTTGGTTAAAAAATACATTAGCCAATTTTATGTAATGTTGGTTGTAGCATTGTGCATATTGTTTTATTTTCATAGAGGTAGACTATTAGATATATCACATTTTCTCCACTGTCAGTCTACTGTAGACCACAAACCCTGATAAATATTTGAAATGTCAATAATATGTAATTAAATAATATATGCTGTATAATCTGTTGTCATTGTTTCATTTCATTCACTGGATTGTTATATTTTTTAACTTTCACTATAAGTATTCATTGAGCATTCAACTAATCGGAGTGTCAAAGAGTGACCTTTACCTTCAGCCAAAAGCACATGCCTGGCAGTTAGTCTGGTTAATTAAATATTCAAGTTTTTTCCTGTTAGTAAAGTAACTATGGTACAGTCAAGAAAATTGATGATGTACTATTTCGTAGTTTGTCAGTGACAATAATAGGAGGTTCCTAGCAACTTGGATATTGCTTGTCAATGTGACAAAGTTCGAAATGATACGTAAACGAATTTTCTTTACTGTATTCTTGAAGTACCGTAAAATGCAACAACTTTGCCAACCTGCCACAAGTTTGCCTGTTTTGGAAAAACCTTTTCTAGGTACTAAACCGTTATCTATTTTTTTACTTCTAAGAATGGTAAAAGTAGAATTTATCTGGCTACCGACTTCAATTTATGATTTCATAGAAACAGGTAGTTTTGAAGTAAACCAGTGTCAACGCTTGGAAAACAGCCACGTGTTTTTATGGTATGCTCAAAACTTTTGTTACTACTGGTAAAAGTTAGTGATGTGATAGATGGATGTGGAAAGTAACAATGCTCTCTTCGATGGTTTTTCCAGGTTTTCATGTAAACACGCTCATTTGAGGCCAGAATGACGAGAGGCAATGTTGGGAATGGTTTAATTGAATTTACATGTCCCAAAATTGCCTGGTCTAGAGTTGTCACTGTTCAGTAATTTTGTTTTATCAATATGAAGTAGGTACTCTCAAAGTAGAAACGTTAAAAACATGTATTATAAATCTATCAAAGATAGGCGTGTAGATTCTTGCCATTTGTATTTTAATGAACAATACTTAAAAATGACCCATTTTCGTCTTAATACTCTTGCGTCTTTTATTTGGCACAGCCCTAGCTATCCTTAAAAGGATGTATGGAAATGTCGTAGAACACGTTACAACTTTGCCTAGGTACGTCGTAAAAAATATGCGTAAGTCGTTATTATGTATTTTCTATTGACACCTTGGCTGTGATGTACTTTTTGCTATGACTTTACAAATGGTTCCCATTTTCAAATACTCCTTCTATTACCATAGATCGGGGCAATGTTGCAGCTTTTGGCTACAACTTTGTCTGCAACTTTAAATGCGTCTACAAGTGAAACTATTCGTATTTGGAAAATTTATACCTATATGTGTATTTTGATCCAGATTAGCTTAGCAATACAATCAAGATAACGTATAATTTAAGAGTTATTAAAAAAAAACATGGATTTCCGTGCAATATTGTAGCATTTTACCTTATCATTTTTTTATTGGCTGCTGTTAGGTACAGTCAAGGAAATTCATTCACGTAGTCGCCCTCCGATATCGGAGCGGCCACTGAATTCAGTAATATCTGAACAGATAAAAAGGTACATTGAATATTTCAATATCTTTATTAAAAGTAACGCTGAATGAAAGCCCGGAGATGCGCATTGTTTGCCGCCCTGTTGCGCGCGGGGACCACCAGCTCTTCAGCTTGCTCTTCTTCAGCTTGCTCTTCTACAGCATTTTCATCAGCATCTGGTCATAATTAATTCATATAAATAATGAGACAAATCAGAACACCTAAATTGAAAATATATCAACGATCCTACCTATATACCTATAAGACGAGAATCGCTTGTCGTGGTTCATGCCACACTATGCTAAAAGATTTCAAAGATTTACAAAATCATAGTCGCACTTAAAAAACCACTAAGCCGATTTTGATGTAATTTGTTAGGTACATGTTTATTTAAAAGTAAATGCTAATTTTACACAGTTGCGGTGAAATATACTTTCTACTGGAAATTCGTCCGTATCGACGATGCGGCAGAATTTATATATAAATATGATATATTTTGAATAGGTACATATGTAATATATTTACCTGGAACCGGCTCGTTGCACGCGATGGCAATGTTGTGAAGCACGGCCAGGGCGATAATCGTGGTTTTCGTGTTCGCCAGCTTCACAGACATGCCCTGCTGCAGGCAACGAAACCGGGATTTCCATACCCCGAAGCATCGCTCCACGGTGTTTCGTGTGGCGATGTGGGCTTCATTGTACCTCTCTTCCGCCTGTGTCTGGGGCCTTAGCACAGGGGTCAAGAGGTACGGCTCCAATTTGTAGCCCGAATCTCCAAGGAGCCTCTTGCCAGGGAACTCTCCCGCTTCAAATCGTTCCCTTAGCGAGCACTCATTGAAAATTCGGGCATCGTGCGTGCTGCCGCGCCACCTCGCTACAACGTCTGTGATTTTCAAAGTGGCATCACATGTAACCTTAAAATAATAAAATATATATAGTTAGTTATAATACGAGTAACATCAGTATAGGTAGTAGGTAGAGACATGGTAGCAATAAGTAATACAGTATTATTTACCTGTACGTTTAAGGAATAATATCCTTTCCTGTTTATATAATACTGGGCGGCATCGCCCCCAGTTTTTTTAATCCTAACATGGGTGCAGTCGATGCACCCAATGATGGATGGAAAGGCCCGCAGGGCGTAAAAACGACGGCAGGCCTCTTCGCGTTCTGCCGCGTTTGCAGGCATTTTTATATAGTGAGCAGAGTGTTTGGCCAGAGCTCGCGCCACTGCTGCGCACACTCTGCTCACTGTTGATTGTGAGAGCCCGTGTAGCTGTGCAGCATCATCTTGGACCTGAAAATGAAGACGAGTAAAACGTCTCTCTTATCATGTTAAGAAAATATAGTTCTATCGCAGGTTAATAAGGTAGAATAACTATGCTTACCTCTCTGCGTCCCCAGCATCGTATTGCAGTCAATACCTGCAACTCCGGCGTTAGACCGGCGCCTCTCCGGTCCTTCATGAGGTCCGCCCGCACCAATTCCACAATGAAATTGATTGTGGCCTTATTAAATCTGTATCGGCGTCTAAATTCCACATCGGGCAGATCCTTTATGGGATCTGCCCTAGTATTATATTTTTTTCGGCGCGGCGGTTGTGGCAATGCATCTAACATATTTATTATTTCTATTGCATTTATTGCTTCCATCTTCCAACAATTCGCAATCCAATGAAATGAATCCAATGTGAAATACCTATCTTTTTTAAATAATTTTCCCGCCATTTCTCATCCGCACATAGATACGAACTACACGTTAAAAACATCTCGACTTGCGCTCATGTCAAAAACAGCTGTTCGAAATGATGGCCGCCATCTTGTAAAATAAGGCTTAATGAGGAGATAAAGTAGGGTGCACGAGCTCGTAACTTGAGCATGAGATAATGAACTGTTGAGGGACTGATTAGCGCTATTTGACGTTTATGAATAACGTTTTTTGACATCCGTCTCTGAAGGACCCTTCAACAGTCCTCTAACTTTTTATGAATACGGCTGTTATTTTATTTTACCCTTTCATTATTCTATGGTAACATGAATTCAGTACTGCGGTAGGTGCAGCAAAAATTATTGCACTTTTATCGATATCGATAAACAGTAAGTGTAGTGAGTGTCGAGCTCTAGTTTCGCTTTTTTAGGTTGGTAGTATTGACATGTATTCTGTATGTTGGCACAAAATGCCTTCATAATTCGGTTTTAGGCTTGTTCGAGAGTGCCGTCTCTTAAAACGTAGTGATTTTATTCTCTTTGACTTCCACTTCGTATTCGTATAAAACCTATTTAAACAAAATGTGACTTTTATATTTACTAAATGGTGAGAAATACCAACAGAGAATTATAACAATAATTAATTAAATCAATCTCGTTGGCGGCGTGCTGTAATACTACGGCACTACATTACAGCGCTACAGAGTTCTTACTTTCTTACAGCCGTATTCATAAAAATTCCTTAACGGAGGTTTGATCTGTTCATTAACTAATACACTGATTAAGCCTAATGAACTGTTTATCTAAATGTTGATTCATAAACGCTCACTAAACCTATATTAACTAATAAGCCGTTAAGTTACCGATTGGATTTGTTACGTTGCCGTCTTGACAAATCTGAGTGAAAAATGTAAGCACATCACTACTTTTTTTAATTTGACAGCTTATTATCGGATTTATCGGCGCCATCGCCATTGTTAATTGTTATTTGTTGGTGCAAAATTGCAAATCGCAAACTGTGTGTTACGACTTCGATTAATATGTATTTAATTCTTAAAAGTGAATTCAAGGGACCGTAGAAGACAAGATACGTAAAAAACGTGTGATTTAATTATGCTCTGTACGGACTTATAACAAGTTTATGAAGTTATTACTTGTAACTTTTCAACACTTCTCATTCTCTACAAGAATTAGTAAAAGAAAGAGAAGTATGGAAAACGAAAACGCGGTAAGTCATGGTTGCTTTGTACCTATTTATGTGCAGTGAGTTTTCAAGAGTATTATTGTATATTGGTAGAGGATTTATACTTGTTTTTGTGTGAGACACTTCCTTACTTTGCATACCTTAAGCATGAGTTCATTTGTTCTAAATCAAAAAGTAATGACTGTAATGTTCTAATCAAGTATATGGAAAGCTTGAGTTCAAAGAAATTGTAATTAATATTTAGGGTACCTATACATTGAAATGGCAACTACATGAAAAAGTGGTAGATGTTTTCAACATAATATCCAAAATATAGCACCTATAATAGTTATATTTATACTTTAAGAAAAAAATACAACAAAAAGACAGTCACAGGGGTGGTTGTTTTTGAGACCTGTGCTCTATCAAGGGTTAAGACAAGATTGCATTTCTGCAACATAACAAAATTCCATAGGTAACATTAATTATGGTTGCTACTCCTTAAAATGTAGTTAATAAATGAAAAGTTACATGGACTGTTATCATATCATACATAAGGCATATCTATCTTATAGAAAAAATTAAACTAGTTTACATAAGTCATGTAAAGAAATATTTGACTATTTACATATATGTCATTTTTCAGATAGAAATAGGAACTTCAGCGGCAAACAAGCCAGAATTTAGAGCAAGAAGCCCCAGCCCATGGAGTAACATGAGGGGCACACTTCGGCCGTCCAACTGGCACAGCCACAGGGCATCGAAACAGTATCAACTTTTAACCAGCGTTCATGCTCTTTGGAAATAAGTACAAGAAGATGAAAGGTAATTTTTGTTTATGACTTTTATAATCACATTGATGACAAAGGACCCCGGGCCTAAAGTATGGAAAATGTGGTTTCAGTCAAATCTTCTGAAATTTTGATATGTTATAGATTTCAGGGCCCTGAACAAAAAACTCTATGGGTGCTACCACGGTTTCCGGGTCCCTTTCCATGTTCTGCTCGATTTTGTACCAGATAACAAAGTAGTACTTAGTTCTACTTCGGGTCTATTTATTTAAACAATTGACATTAGTTTGAAACTTTTTTGTGATAATGCTGGTTAGTTAAAGATATAAAACGTTCAGAGCACTGAAATCTATACCATATCAAAATTTCAGAAGATTTGACTGAAACCACATTTTCCATACTTTAGGCCCGGGGTCCTTTATACTAAATTTTTTATTTTAGTTAATAATTAACATTTTGTTTAAATTTAATTTAATTTCATGAACATTGATACATTTTGGCTGTATTATTTTTTGCAGGTTGTTTAATCAATTGTCAATAGATTAATCATAGCCCGAAGATTACTTTTCAAAGGTCTTTTTTGGAACTTACTTACTGGACTCAAAGTCGATATCTGAGGTTCCCAGAGATTCGAAAACATGACAGTATTGACCGATGTCCCTTTTTGGTACATTTCAGAAATTGGGTGATTCTGATTACGTTGGTATTAGTGTTGTTAAAAGACTAGTCTTGAAGACCTTTGAACCTTAGACTCGCTAACCTTAAAGGTTTGAGCTTTGAAGACTAAGCGCTTTTTTACTCACATCATTATACTCGTTTCTGACTAATTCGCATACGAGGAATACGATTTTCGGGTCATTTCTAAGATCCAAGATGGCGGGAACTTTTTTTTGCTATTTTCATCATTATACTCGTTTCTGACTAATTCGCATACGTGGAATACGATTTTCCGGTCCATTCTGAAATTCAAGATGGCGGCAACTTCTTTTTGCAATTTTCATCATTATACTCGTTTCAGACTAATTCGCATATGTGAAATCCGATTTTCGAGTCCATTCTAAGATTCAAGATGACGGCACAATTTTTTTTGTAATTGTTGTCATTGTACTAAAAAAAGTTGCCGCCATCTTGTATTTCAGAATGGACCCGAAAATTGTATTCCGCGTATGCGAATTAGTCCGAAACGAGTATTGATGCAAATTGCAAGGCAGATATGATATAAACGATATCTGAGATTTCCTAAGGTCCCGTAACATGTGTCCGACGGCAAACAGACACCGCTTTTGAACGCATTTGGTCAGATTCGAAAAATGGCCTAAATAAAAAGGACATTTAGTAGGTAAGGTACATACAATGTAATCGTCAATTCGAATTGAATTTTTGCCAACACTGGTATGATCTATAGTATTTGGAACTACTCATAACTCCATATCGACAAAGTGGGACGCTTAAGGCCCATTTAGACGATACAAGTTTCTTAAACATTCAATACAAGAAAGTTGAGGCAAGAAAAAAATTGCACTGTATAAACATAACGTGCAATTATTGTGTTCAAGCAGCAACTTGAATTCAATACTGGTATGCATGTAAACAAGGCCTAGGTAGTTAATTGAATACAAGAAATGTGAATCAATCTTTTGTTTTCACAATTGATTCCGTGCGTGAAGGTGTGCTCCTTGTCGCTGCTGTAATAGCAACTGTGCTACGGGAAAAACTATTCGAAGAACGTAGCAGAAAAAGATCGTGCTGGACAAGAAAATGGATACACAGAAGATGCATGCTGGGGGCTTCAAATACTCTGTGCATGGAACTCAGAGCTGAGGATGATGATTCAAAAACATGTTTCGTGTGAACAAAGCTCAGTTTTCATACTTGCTCGATAAAATCACTCCCACAATTCAAAAACAAAACACAGTCATGCGTAATGCAATTCCGGCTCACGTTAAACTAGAGTTCTAGTTTAACGTGACGTACATTAAAAAACTTGAAAAAATGCTACATAATAAATCAACATGGTTTGGCAAAGATAAACTAATCAACGGATTTTGGGGGTGTCCCTTAGAGAAAGCTGCAAGGGCAGCGTCACGAGCCTCACGGCTTTTTATAGTTTTTATTTTCTGTGTCCCAGAGACATTCGTGACCTCTATAAATTTCTATTAATTTAATTATCTCCGAACTACCAAATTTGAAATTATTTTGCTCACCGTGCTACCCTCAGCGAACGTTCAATATTGAATGAAAATCTGCCAATGCAAATCGGTTCAATTCTTGCTTCAATAGGTCATAATTGATTCAACTCAAAGTTTAGACGTGTCAATACTTGCAAACAAATATTGCCGTGCAATAAGTGTCCGTGGTGTAAACAAGACACGGTCAAGAAAATTTACTATCAAGAATTGTATACAATAATTTCATTCAAGATTTTGGTTATTGCTTATGTGTAAACATTTTGATTCAATTCTTGAATTCAGTTATTGAATGGCAAGACTTGCATACAATTATTGCGGATTTTTGTTCAAGAATCTTGTATCGTCTAAATGGGCCTTTACCGTAAAACGATCACAAATGTTTTGTATATGTATTTCTGTATCTTAGTTTTAAAATTTAGTTTCATGACGCTACAGGCACACGATGATGTCGTGGAAACCTTAGTTTTAATAAATAAATAAATAATTAACTACATGTGCCTTCCCAACTTTTCGAAGGAAGGTAACCACGGCAGACGGACAAGCCTGTTGCGCTAATAGCTTTATAAAATTCATTCCTGGCAGAGACATACAATTGGTTTATTCAAAATTTAACTAGGCTATTCTACTGATTTAATCCTTTGTATGCTGTACTGTGTCTGATCCTGAAACATGTATTTTTTCAGGCCTTGCAGTATGTTTGCAAGCAGTTGGCACCATCGGAGCACATTTGGTGAGGACAAGATTTGGTGACATTGTAGCCGGTAAGCTGGTGCATTGTCATTGATTTGATCTAGAGGAATCCTAACAATCTAGAGGTAATCCTTAGAATTATTATTTTTTGATTACTTATGACCATACGTCGCACTCCAGCGGGCAGTTTGGTGGCATGTCAAAATGATAGATAAGGTTCACAAATACATCAATTCATTTCATTTTCAAATAAGCAGAAGTATTTGTACTTAGTATTTGGTACCTAGTATTTATAATGTACAATTCTAAATATCTTAGAAACTGAGGTAGTACGTTAGTAGCGTATTATTTTTTAGTATTCATTCAATTTTAAATAAAAAAACAATTGACTAGTATGTAAAATATTTAATTTACTTAAGTAGCTATGTTATGCGTACATTATTAATATTTTTTCTAAGTTGCCGGCGGTCAATGGTCAATGAAGTGTGTTTTGGTTAACATTATTTGTAGTCTCAACCTCTTCGTTTTGAATTAGACTATTTATCATTTTTAGTGTCGATTCCCGGGATTCGATTTTAAGACACTTTGTAGTTTCAGATATACTTGTTTTCCTTTAGGGTGCAGGCGTACTTTTGACAATTTGTTCATAGTTTTATTTATTACATTAAAGGAAGACTGCATTGGCAAATTCGAATTTTGCAAAAATTGTATGTTATTTTTTATTTCGGAGAAATGTGTAATTGTGTATGAATAAACTTCACTTCTTCTTCTACGCTGGCTATAGCGAATACACGTTTTGCTTCTTTTCAACGAATTCAAATAAACTGTTACAAATACTAAATACTTCATAATACTCTTAAGTTAAGATTTTTTTGTAAACCTTACGTTGCCACGAAACTGCCCGCTAGAGTGCGACGTATGCTTATGACATCATCACGGATACTTTATACATGAAATTTCCTACTAAACAGGTCGTTAGCTTTATTAGTTTTAGATACCATGTTTCTTAGTAACATTTACTATTTAAGAGCTACACGACCCATATCTAAAATGAAAATACCAATATTTTATTTTTCAAAAAGTTCAGGTTCGATGCCTGGACCGTTTACACGTATTTTTGTATATTCTGATAGTCCATGACGTGAGGAATCTAAAAAAAAAATTTTTACGTCAAGGTTTGGACCACCCTGTATATTATGGTTTCCAAAATCTTCATACCGACCCATTTGGATTGATAAACCTGTATGTATATACTATTGTGCCAACATAATAAGTCTATTCTACTGATAAAATCCTTTGTATGCTGTACTGTATCTGATACTGAAACATGTATTTTTTCAGGTCAAGCAGTTGGCGTTGGCACCATCGGAGCACATTTGGTGAGGACAAGATTTGGTGACAGTGTAGCCGGTAAGCAGGTACATTGTTGGTCTAAACATTTTGTACCTTTACTATACAGGGTAGCTCATTATCATAGTAGGTGCCCGATTGAACACCTCAAAAACAAGTTATGACGCCGTTGATGACCTAAAAGCAGCCATAGAGTCAATTTTAACGCAAATTCACTACATCGAGAAACAAAATGCAATAGTAAGATCGTTACCTATAATGTGTTGAATATTGTATTCACAAAGCCACCATCTCCGCCGTCACCATACTAAATTATGTGAAAACAATTCATTTTAGACATCATGTTTCATAGAGACATTTACGGCTTGAGACCTACACAATCGATATTGAAATAGAAATTGTGTAAGTTTATTTTTTCAAAACAACCGGGTTCTATTCTCCGGCTGGGTACAGGTATTTTTTTTCAAATTTATGAATGCAGTTTTAGTTTTAATCAAAATCGTTGACGTGGTTTCTAAGAACATATTATCTTCGTATGTCTTATAGTATCAGACATTCCCATACTCATCGATTTGAATAAGCCACCCTATATAGTACAGACCATTCTTATGCTTAGGTACTCTTTTGTTTTTCTCTTTTAAGTTATTTTCGTCTATTTCAGGAGCCTCAGAGAACTCACCGAGGAACACGTTAATATAAACAAAATAAGAAGATGAGACAAAGTGTCGCAACTACCTGCGATCAGTCTGACCATTTTATTGCCACAGGACCGTTGCCTGATTACTCCTGTCTGTGTCTATATTTACATTTATACAACCAAGCTAAATTAGTACAGTACGACACGAGTGCGAAAAACATGAAATTCGAAACAAGTGGCAATGTTTTATATCGACACGCGTCTCGTACGACGTTTTTTAGTGCAGATGGCCCTCCGAAGTTTTGGACCTGACGTAAAATGACACACTTCTCGCACTAGAACCTAAAAAAGGCAAAATCTGTACTAAAAAAAAAAATAAGTAAATATGTTAAGCTATGAAATATGTTAAACTGTATGTAAAATTTCACACAAATAATATTGTTATATTTGTTAGAAAAATAATAAAATTTTAGGTGATATCTGCACGTATCGGTGTCAGCTATGTACACGAGCTACGATTACATACCCTATCTTAATTTTTTCATGCATACTTTATTTTAATCCATCCAACGTCCGAGGTGGGGATCAAAACCACGTGCTTTTCGTGGCTGATGCCTGCACCCCTCAGCCACTCGGTCTTAGCAACCACCAGTAATTTTTTTCGGGTACATGCAATCCCTTACAAGGCTAGGCGCCTCTCTAAGGGTGTATCCAGACCAAAAGAGCGTGGAGTGGGAGGTTAGAATAGCGAATGTTCGCTTGGTTTGAATGCACCTTTAGGGCAAGCAATACATGCCTGCACCTCCTATTAGAATACTTTACAGTTTTCTAGACTAGCTATTCTAGAAAACTGTAAAGTATTCTTGCTTCTTGGAGAGCTGATGCTGCTATCTATTGAACGTATTGTGAAAACAAACGCTACGCTACGCGTTACGTATTATCAAATTATTTAGTAACTAAATATTTTGATTAGGTAGTGCTTTTATTTAGTTAATGATAATGAATAATTTGATTTGTGTTTTCACAATACGTTCAATAGAACATAATTATGCTCTTTAAAATGTGGTTTATGACGTTAGTGTACGTATAACGTATATTTTTTAACGACAAATTTGTGTCAGTGCACATGGAAAGTGCACATGGGACACCCTTTCCATGTGCACTGACGGTTACCTATCATAAAGTCGAAAATTGTAATGTCGAATATTAGTATCCCGAAAACGTTTCCCATTTTATTAATTGGCCTAAATTTTGTTTGCCCGAAAGTACGATTCCCTGTTTATTATTTACCCCCTTTCTCAATTAGCAGCAATTTTATTTCCCTTATGATTCGAATCAACACTCGTAAAAATTCCGAAGTATCATTTGCCAACTACTTTTTTTGGCATAAAGTATTTTGACCGAAGTATTATTTCCCCCCTATCAAACAATCGAATTCATTATTTCGAATAAACACTTGTTAAAATCCCGAAGTATTATTTGCCAACTACTTTTTGTGGCGTCAAGTCTCAAGTATTACTGTACCGTGTTACTGAACTGAGTACTTTCTGGGTTTCTGAAAAAAAAAATTACCTTGAAGACTAAGGCGGGAGCAAAGCTAGCAAAGCTCCCGCCTTAGTCTTCTAACCTAACCTATCCGACTCGGATCTGCCCCGGGAGGTTTTGTTCGCTCGCTTCGCTCACTCACTGCGGAAATCACGTTGCGTTGAAGTTCTAACCTACATTCTTCACTTTACTTACTGTACCTTGTTACTGAACTGAGTACTTTCTGGGTTGCTGAAAAAAAAATAACCTAAGAGCAAAGCTCCCGCCTTAGTCTTCTAACCTAACCTATCCGACTCGGATCTGCCCCGGGAGGGGGTCTATATCGGGTGGAATAATATTTTTATTCCTAAAAATTTGTCGCATAATAACTTTACGCCGAAAAATGAATGGCATAAACATTGTTGCGCATATTTTTGTCATGCCGAAATTGTTAATCCTAACTTGGTTGTTCCTAAATATTGTTTGTCCTAATGATTTTCGTGTCTTATGTATATGTATCGAAAAATTATTGTGCATAATGGTGATGTTCCTACTATTTAATGTACTAAAAGTGATTACCTACCTTTAACTAACTTTAAAAATATTTTTTTATTCCTTATACTTAACTATTATTAAATAATTCGCCCTGTTGTCCAAAGAATTTAAGTGAGCAATTTTGACCTGGGAACCGGTCGACGAAGCCCCGCTGCGCGGGGCTTCTATTTCCGCTCTAAGGGATAAAAGGTACCTAACGAACCTATCCAGGTTAAGGTAGGGGAGGTTCAGATTATTTCTTTTTTAATGCGGGGGGCTTCGCCCCCCGAGCCCCCCTGGTGGGGGGCTTCGCCCCCCCGTCCCCCCTTTTTTTGGTTTTGTAAGTATGAGGATGTGTAAACAATTGATTAAAAATACTTTCGTATTTAAAGACTACGCCATTCACTCCGCCCTAGCTTCGAAACCTAATGAAGTTTCGAAAATCCCTTATCCGATTTTCACTTGTCCGACAATCGTTCTTCTGGTTATTGATATAAGGGAAAATTGCATTTCCGATTTATGAAAAGGTGGTTACCAAATCGATTGTCAAATAAAAATGTTGGCAATCGTTGTTCTGGTTACTGATATAAGGTAAAATGACATTTCGATTTCGCTTAGCATCGGATTTATGAAAACATGGTTAACAAATCGGTTGTCAAATAATAAATTTGGCAACCGTTCTTCTGGTTATCGAAATTCGGGAAAATGTTGATGTGGAATAGAAAACGAGGACCATTTCAAAAAATATGGTAAACAATGTACATGGATTATAAAAATTCGAGGAACCGTTTTCGGACAAGTGAAAATCGGACAAAGGATTTTCGAAAGTTCAATAGGTTACCGCACTGACACATTTGTTCAGGTATTTGCCTTGCTTGACTCAGTTTTGCACCGAACTACAAATCTCCAGCTCCAATGATCTCCTGAAATAGACGCCATTTCACCATAATGACAGGTGTCACAGGTGTGACATTTGTAAAATATCACTTTTACTGCCGTCACAGGCCACCGTAGGTTACGACTACCGCTTACTATTGGATAGTCTATGTGCGTGTTTGCTACCTACGCGCCTACATGGAATTATGAAAACTTGCTTATATCGTTAATCAGCTATTTTTTTTTTCGAAGGTCGTTACAATTATCAAAAGGTTTAGAAGAATTTTCGTTGATTCTTGACACGAGTGAGAATTTCGCTACATTCTCGTGTTTCTTCAGACAATTGTAATTTTACTCCGTAAAAAACCGGCCAAGTGCGAGTCGGACTCGCGCGCGAAGGGCTCCGTACCATAATCATTAAATAAATACAGTTAAATCAACCTATCTCAAAAAACTATAATAGATAATTTAATCAAACCAAAAATCGTTGATAGAGTTTATAAATATGCATAACATATTTTTTTTAGAATTGTATACCACGTAGTTTAAAAAATAGAGGGGGGGACACATTTTTTCGAGATATCAGCTGTCAGCTGATATCTCGAAATCGGTTAAAATAAAATAAAAAATAAAAATGTGACACATAAACCTACATTATCATTTTCAAAGACCTTTCTATTGATACCTCACACGCTTATATACTTACAACTAAAAAAAAATTCTATCCCTCAGTTACATGCATGGAGTATGGAGGGCCCCAACCCCAATTATTTTTTTTACAATATAGTATCATAATTTTGTAGCGGTCCATACAACACATATTCTTACCAAATTTCATCACTGTAGCATCTATAGTTTCCGAGTAAATCGGCTGTGACAGACGGACATGACCATGACGAATCTATAAGGGTTCCGTTTTTGCCATTTTGGCTACGGAACCCTAAAAAGTAACTTTCTACTGATGTATTAAAGATTTTGCAATACATTTTACGTTGGTGGCAAACAGACACACAGCCCGTCCTACTGATGCCTATTAATGAAACCATAAGTAATGTGTGTGTGTATGTATACCTACACCTGAAAAAGCGTTGAAAATTATCATCAGCATTTCAGAGAGCACTGGCAAGAGATGCCACAAGGCGACTAGTTAGCAGGACAAGCTCTGCAAGCACTTGTGTAAAAATATTATTCAAAGAAAATTGTAGGTAGGTATCATGTCACAATATTTTTTATCATTTATATCTTACATTCGTTTCTTATTTCTACTTGTTCAATCAGTACTATAATGTAAGTGCAATTAATCATAAATATCATCACATACTACACTATAATAGTGTAACATGTTGGCAATAGAGTTGAAATACACGGTGCTCGCGAGCATTGCGAAAGATTTTAACTATGCATTCTAGACATCAAAATGAACAAAAAATATTATGAGACCTTATGTCAAACTCCACAAAATAACTTTTTTTTTTCTTTTTTGTTAGACTTTTTGAATACTTTTTATCATAACAACAATTTGATAAAATTAACCTTTAAATTATTTTATTTGGGACAGGTTTTTTCGACAAATCTATTCTTATTTCTGATTGTCAGGCAAAAGACGTGGTAATATTAGAACACATTGTGGTACCATTGTAAACTAAAAGAAGTTTTATTACGAGTTACGTCGAACAACTTATTTCGAAAAAAATATCTCTGGAACCAAGCCGAATCCAGGAAATTCTATATAACATGAAAGACTCTAAATATGCTCAGGAATTCAGCATTAAAATCTTTCGGAATGCTCACGAGCACCGTGTATATCCGTATTATGATATCCATACGATATTTATGGGAAAATACTTTGCATGTTGTCTACTACTGATTAGGTACATTATACTGAACAAAGTAAGTAAATAGATATTGCAGGAGCTTTAACTTACACGGGCTCATACTCATAATCTCATAAAGATTAAAACGCCAAAATTAATAGAGAATCAACATATTTATTATAGTCAATATAATAAGAAATTTACCCTCAGCTTGGGTAGTAGATAAATAATTAAGTAACTAAAACACCTTAATGAGTTGTAAGTCTACTCTTAAGTTATAGTCGAATTAATAAATAATTATTAATTACATATTAGGTCATTCATTACCTATGAATTTGGCGTTTTTTATGGAGAATTTTGTGAAATAGAAGATTACAGGCCAAGGCCGTTTAAGTGGGAAATGTATCTAATGAAGTGTAATTGTAGACAAACATGTTTGCCAGTAATATTAGTCACTTCTAAGGCGTGTTTTGTATACAAATCTCTATTTCATAAAACAAGGTACTATCATACGTTTATTTATACCTATTTCAACCATATGAACCGGCAGCATATGGCAAGAGTTGTTTTCAATTAAGGGGGAAAAACGATTATTAGTGTGATAAAACCTTTGTTACACACACACAGTACACTGTTGAAAACAAAGAATGATTTAACTTTCTCTTTAGACAATTAAATTAGGAATCAACTGAAGTCTATGACCAAAAACACCAATTTCATAGGTAATGACCCAATATTAATACAAAATGTGTAATCACTAATCACAGTAAGTACAAAAATACCTATCATAGTGGCTAGGTTTCATGACATTGATTCATTCATGCTTATTGATTTAGAAAGAATGATAAATCTACAAAAATCTCTCTCAATACCATGAGTGCATGTATGACTACTAATAATAAATTGACAATATCAGTCCTAATTCTTCAATTAAATAATCTTGACTTAAAAATGTAATATCATAATTAACTTAATTTCATAACTTGCATCTTTCATTTAGAAAATATGAAACATATGGAAAAGTTGAAGCATTTTATGGTATGTAGGTATGCTTTCCATAGATTACCGTTAATTGACTGACATACAGTCGTGGCCAGATAATTAGGAGCAAGATTTTTTTCCCCATACAACTGCCTGCAAACTGGGCTTTGCAAATTAGATAATAATTTAAGAAATAATTGACCATTTTTGTTTATTAATATCAGAACTTATCTATGATTAAATAAGGTATACTGGAACGTATTGCAAAGTTCCATAAAATACCTATCTTGAAAAATATGGATGACCCCATAAACACTTCAACCTAATTAAGAACAAAACGTATGAAATCGTTCCTAATTAAGTTGAAGTGTCTATGGCGTCATCCATATTTTTCAAGTTAGGTATTTTTTTGAATTTTGCTATACGTCCCAGTATACCTTATTTAATCATGGATAAGTTCTGATATTAATAAAGAAAAATGGTCAAATATTTTTTAAATTGCTATCAAATTTGCAAAGCTCTGTTTGCAGGCAGTTGTATGAGAAAAAAAATCTTGTTCCTAATTATCTGGCCACGACTGTACATTTAGTAATTTTAATATACTACCTATTATTATTAATCTCCTTCAGGATGTCATTTTGTTTAGTTATTTTTTCATGCATGTAGCATTGTCTTTTCACTTCTACTTTTTCTGTCAGCATTTTATTTCATCACTTGCGGCGTTGGGGTAATATTTCTGGATTATATTGTTTCATTGTCGTCAGCTAGAATATTAAAATAACTAGTTGTCAACGACCGGTCCAACCACTCCAGGCGACGGAGGGGTTGGGGCTGCGCGGGGGGCGACCGCGCGCCAGAGCCAAACTAGCAGCCGATTAGAACGCACGCGCGCACCCGTCAAAAGTTCATATACCTAAAACTAATTAAATTACGAATTGTTATCGAAGAATAAAAGTATTATCAAGAATCTGCATTTTCCTTATCATCAACAAAAGTGGCGACCGCGACGAGACGCTGGACAGCGCAGAAAACTGGAACACTTACGAATGAAGAGGAGATCGTTACTCAACGGCCATAATTTGAATTTCACCATACGACATACCACTAAGCTGGGCGGGACCTGTGAAATTATTTACGTGAGAGAGAGAGTGGCACATCGCGGCGAGTCACCATTCTGCAGATGAGTAGCTCTGTCCTTAATTTCCTACATTTTTCCTCTTCAATTTGTGTTTTGGGCTAGTTTAATTGCAAGTGTGTAACACTAGTATTTTTTGTGCACTGCAGCGTCGTGAGACTAGAAATTATTTTTTCTTTTTGCACGAACTCAAGGGTGCTTATATGTTTACGTGGTTTTGCTATCTTTATTGCATTATTCTCTTAGCCTTAAAAGCCTTAATAAACAAGTGTTTATTTAAAAAATCAAACACTGCTTAATGCTACGAGCACAATAATAATTTATTAAAATATAGCATAACGCTTAATTAGCACGTAAATATAAATATTATTTGAAGCGCAGCGTTTTTACATTGTTAATATTGAAAACAAATATTTAATTTCAATTGCTACAAAAGGCTACTCAAAATAATTGCACGTAATTTATGCACTTAAGTTTTCAAACCTACCTAAGTAAAACCCTTATAGTTAGTTAAGTTGCTCGATTAAATATTATCCCTTCGCTTGAAATTTATTCGTATTAAACTTGGATTTAGTAAAAATATAGCTAATCGTTATCGCGGAACATTCCAGGCGGGCCGCTTACGTAACCGGCAAGTGGCCGTTGCAACTGCAATCTGCACTGTCATTGTGCACTGTGTTTCGCGCGGCGCGACGCGGTGTCTGAGCGTGTCGAGTTGTGTACTCCGGGGGAGCGCACGCTAAGCGACACCGTGCTGCACCGTGTCGACACGGCCCCAGCTGCTGCTTCTATTGTGACTGGTTTGATGCACATTATCACTTTGTTTAACTCATTGTTACTGTTTTAATTTTAAAAATGGTTGAAACTAGTGAATCGGAGGCAAAGAAATTAAAGGAGTTAATTAAATCGCGGGGTACTATTAAGGGTCGTTTAACAAGATTTAAAGATTATGTTTCTACGTTAAATTCATGTAAACAAGAGGAGACAAGTGAATTAAAACTTAAAGAATTGAAATTTCGTTTGGAACGGATTGAAAACTTGTTGTTTGAGTTTAATGAAGTTCAGTCTCAAATTGAAATGTTGTCACCTGACGGGGATGACAGTGAGGTGGATAGTTTTGAAAGCGTTTTTTATAGCACGTTGTCTTTAGCTCAGCATATACTGGATTCGCGTCTTAATATTCAGGATGACAAAGAAGGGAGCCTTCACTCAGCGCGCTCGTCATGTTCAAATACATGTAGTCATCATCATAACGCGAATATCAAACTACCCACCATAAAACTGCCCACCTTCGACGGAAATTATTTGAAGTGGTTAGAATTTAGAGACACTTTTGAGTCGTTAATTCATTCCAATGAATCCATATTGGACATTAATAAATTCCATTACTTGCGGTCTTCGTTGGAGGGTGGTGCGGCTTTAATAATAAAATCGTTAGAATTTACTTCAACAAAATTATACAGTTGCGTGGGATTTAGTTCGTGAACGGTACGATAATAAGAAAATTCTAATCAATAACCACTTAAAAGCGTTATTTGAAGTTGAATGCATATCAACTGAATCTCATAGGGCAATTCGGTTCGTGATTGATCATGTATCCAAAAACTTAAGGGCGCTTAATACTTTGGAGCAACCTACTGATAAATGGGACATTCTCATTATATACTTGGTGTGTACTAAATTAGATTCTACTACTTTCAGTAAATGGGAGGAGCATAAAAACACATTTAAGGATTTACCGGCATTATCCGATTTTATGCAATTTTTGCGTAACCGTGCTGACATTCTTGAGACCATGGCGGTCAGCAGGGGCGACAAACGGGATAATAAACCTAACCTGAATAAAGATAACAAAAAGCCTGAATTTAAAAATAAAGATTTCTACCAAAATAAAACTTTTAAAAGTTTTGTCGCTTCTGCAAATGTCAAACCGGTTATTTCATGTCCATTCTGCAATCAGCAACATAGAATAATGGATTGTCCTTCCTTCAAACAGCTGTCCGTTGACAATAGATGTACCGAAGTTTCCAAATTAAACCTTTGCTCTAATTGCTTGCGCAGGGGCCACGTATTAAATGAATGTCGACTTTATGGCACCTGCAAGATCTGTAAAAAGAAACATAATACATTGTTACATAAAGATAATATCATACCTGAAACTAGCACTACCTTAAACCATTGTAGCTACGTACCTGTATCTCTCCCGGCGCGATCCTCGGCTCAAGTAATTCTGGGTACCGCCTTAGTGAGGGTCATAAATCCTGAAAATAAAAACACTTACCTTGCACGTGCATTACTCGATCCGGGAAGTCAATCAAGCTTCATTTCGGCAAGCCTGAAAGAAAAGATCGGTTTCATTAATAAGGACACGAATACTTCATGTGTAACCGGTTTAAATAACTGTCAAACTTCCGTATCGGGTAGCTGTGAAATGATAATACAATCACGTGTCAATGATTTCAGTACACCTCTTAGATGTTTGGTGGTTCTTAAAGTAACTGGATTATTACCTAATTCCTTAATAAATGTGACTGAATTGAACATACCTCATAATATTCAACTGGCGGATCCTAACTTCTTCCGTCCTTCAGAAGTTGACTTGCTAGTGGGCGCAGAGTTGTTCTTTGAGCTCCTAGCTCCTAATCAAATAGAACTAGGAATAGATAAACCGGTTCTTCAAGAAACTAAGTTAGGTTGGATTGTAGCAGGCCCTCTTTACACTAGTGATCTGCAAGCCAATCAACAACGAGTACAGTGTAACTTTACTAAAGATATTAGCGATCAGCTGGCAAAATTTTGGAGCCTTGAGGAAGTTCCAACTTCAAACCCAACTTTATCAGCTGATGACGAATTTTGCGAACGCTACTTTGCCGAAACTACTAAGCGTCTAGGTGATGGTAGGTTTTCGGTCCTCATGCCCTTTAAGGAGTCACCAGAGGCAGCATTGGGTGATTCGTACTGTATGGCTGAGAAGCGTTTCTTAAGCCTTGAGAGAAAACTAAATAAGGATCCTAGCTTAAAACATCAGTATTCTCAATTTATTCGTGAGTATGAGGAGCTTGGTCACTTAACTGAAATTCAGAGACCCAAATTCGGATATTTCGCACCACATCATGCCATTATTCGTGAAAATAGTGAAACTACCCGCCTTCGGGTAGTCTTTGATTGTTCAGCTAAATCTTCCTCCAATAAGTCACTTAACAGCATACAACACGTTGGCCCGGTAGTGCAGGATGATTTGTTTAACATATTAGTACGGTACCGCCAACATAAATACGTGTTGTCTGGAGATATACAAAAAATGTACAGACAAATAATGGTTGATGAATCACAAAGACATCTCCAGCTTATTTTATGGAGAGAGCAGGATAACATGCCAATTAAAACTTTGCAGTTGAATACCGTCACTTACGGTACAGCATGCGCACCGTACTTAAGTACTCGATGTTTAGTTCAGCTAGCATTGGAATGTCCCGATCCTGTTGTATCTCAAGTAATCAAAAATGATTTTTACGTAGACGACCTCTTAACAGGTGCTCCGACACAGGAGGAATTGTCTCACATTAAAAACTCGGTCACCGAGGTCCTTAAATCTGCAGGTTTTCCTATACATAAATTTAAAACAAATTGTCCACAAATATTTGAGGAAACCACTGCACCCGACTCTCATAGTTTCTCAAAGGAATCTAGCGTGTTGGGAGTATTATGGACACCTAGTTCTGATACACTCAGATTTGAAATTAATATCGATAAAAATGATCAAAAAATCACTAAACGTATAATGTTATCTAATACAAGTAAGATTTTTGACCCTTTAGGTTTGCTAAGCCCATGTACTATTACGTTAAAAATTCTATTACAAAAGCTGTGGGAACTTAAATTAGATTGGGATTCGGACGTTCCAATAGGCATAAAAAAGACTTGGAGTAAAAACATTAAAAAATTAAACGTGCTACTTTCACTTTCGATCCCCAGGTCTGTTTTGTGTACTTCACCTATCCACACGGAGCTTCACTGTTTCGTAGATGCCTCACAAGACGCATATGCAGCTTGTGTGTATCTACGCTCAATGGACAGTGAAGGTAATATTACCACTAACTTGTTATGTGCCAAAACGCGCGTGGCGCCTTTAAAACCCGTTACAATCCCCAGACTTGAGTTGTGTGCCGCTCTTCTAGGGGCACGATTAGCAACAAAGGTTGGTGAAGCGTTACGTTGCAAAGTTGACAGTAAAACGTTTTGGTCTGACTCGACAATTACGATCGGATGGATTAAAACTCAGCCAAAACTCTTAAAAACGTTCGTTTGCAACCGAGTTAATGAGATACATGAATTAACAGCGCGAGAGTCGTGGAGACATGTACCGACTGATGTTAATCCAGCGGATATGGCTTCTCGAGGTATTGAGCCCAACGGTCTCGTCGATTCAACGCTGTGGTGGAATGGTCCTCAATTTTTGTCGAAACCGGAGTCAGAATGGCCACAACCACTACATAATCAATCGGAAATTCTACCAGAAGTAAAAACTCATCACGTCATAAACGAGCATCTTAAATTTGTAAATTTTGAAAATTTCTCAAGCTCGTCACGGCTCAAACGAATATTCGCGTATGTTTATAGATTTATCAATAATTGCAGGAAACATACAAATAAGTTGGTAGGTTCTCTTAATGAAACTGAACTTCAACAATCTCAAACGTTCCTCCTTAAAACCGCTCAGCAGGAATCCTTTGCTTGTGAGATAAGGACACTTCATGAGCATAAGTCACTTAAACCAAAATCTGATATTTTGCAATTATCTCCCTTTATAGATGACAAGGGATTACTGCGAGTGGGTGGTCGTTTAAAACACGCGAGTCTTAATTATGATGCAAAACATCCCATTTTATTACGAGCTAATCATCATTTTACTAAAATTCTGATGTCAGGTGAACACCTAAGATTATTTCATGCTGGTCCTCAGTTGCTCCTTAGCTCTTTCAGAGAACTATACTGGCCTATAGGTGGCAGAACGCTAGCTCGAAGCATCGTTCGAAAATGCGTCACTTGCGTCAGAATGAAAGGTAGGACGATGGAACCATTAATGGGTAACCTACCTCCAAATAGGATATCTCAGTCTCATACCTTTCAGATTACGGGAACCGATTTCGCTGGCCCTTTCATGATTGCCAGCAAAAAAGGCCGTGGCAGTAGGACCACAAAATGTTATCTGTGCATATTTATCTGTTTTGCTACTAAAGCAGTGCACCTTGAAACGGTCAGTGATCTAACAAGTCAAGCCTTCATTTCTTGCCTTAAAAGATTTATCGCTAGAAGAGGTAAACCTGATTATATTTGCTGTGACAACGGTAAAAATTTCGTCGGAGCGAACAATGAGTTAGGCAGGGTGTTACAGTCAAATAGAAGTAGTATAACCGATTTCGCGACTAATAGGGGCATAAAGTTTGTTTTTAACCCCCCATATTCCCCCACATTCGGCGGCCTCTGGGAGGCTGGCGTAAAAAGTGCAAAATTTCACCTTAAACGTGTAGCAGGGAATATTAGTCTTACATATGAGGAGTTGAGCACGCTTTTTACTCAAATTGAAGCGATCCTCAACTCCCGTCCCCTAACTCCATTGTCACCCGACCCAAACGATTTTTCTCCATTGACCCCAGGGCACTTCCTCATCGGGCGGCCGCTGACGTCATTGCCATGCCCACAAAACCCAGGAAATATTAAAATTCGCACAAGATACCAATTGGTCGAGCAACTCCGGTGCAGCTTTTGGGAACGATGGAGGAAAGAGTATCTGGCTGAACTACAACAACGACCTAAATGGCGATCCAGACAGATAAACCTTCAAGAAGGAGATTTGGTAGTCTTCAAAGAAGCTAATCTACCACCACTCAAATGGAGACTCGGTCGAGTTCTGCAACTTTACCCCGGCGATGACGGAGTGGCTAGAGTTGCCGATTTTCAAACTTACCGAGGCGTCGAACGGCGAGGCGTTAATAAGGTCTGCCTCCTGCCAACCACAACGGAGGACCCTGATGTCTTGGAAGAAACTGAGGGTCCTTCCAAGGGCGGGGAGGATGTCAACGACCGGTCCAACCACTCCAGGCGACGGAGGGGTTGGGGCTGCGCGGGGGGCGACCGCGCGCCAGAGCCAAACTAGCAGCCGATTAGAACGCACGCGCGCACCCGTCAAAAGTTCATATACCTAAAACTAATTAAATTACGAATTGTTATCGAAGAATAAAAGTATTATCAAGAATCTGCATTTTCCTTATCATCAACACTAGTTAATAATCTGTATCAATATTGAGTATTATTTACCTACATTAGAATATATTATTTAGCGAATTTATTTACCAATTTGATAAACAACTGGCATCATTTCCACTAACTTCTGGTTCCTGTCTTGAGTTAAGTTGTATTGTGGACAGTAAGCAACAATACACAGGGTGGCCAAAAAAGAAATGCATAACCCATAACCATTGCCAGTGAGGTTTTGGGACGCAGAGTAGATGGCCTAGCCGATTTGTTTTGAAATTAATTTAGGTTGAGGAACCTGTAGTACCTAGTAAGTAAGTAGTACTTAATAGTAGCACCTTTGTTAGTAGTTTATTTTAATTAAAAATAATGATTGAGACTTCTAAAACTGTCAAAAAGCCCCTTGGGGGTCTATTATGAATCCCAAAAGCTCACAGACAACAGAAATACACTATGTAAAACAACCGACCAATGAACAAATATTTGTGATAAACAAACAGAAAAATGTTCTCGCAGGGATTCTAGCTTAAACTTCCAGCTTTCTAGGCAGGGTCCCTATCACTTAAGCTACAGAGGTTGACAAAAATAATAAATAAATGGTGAAGGTAAAAAAAGGTAAACGAATAACTATTATAGTTTTACCATAAAGTATGAGTGATCCGTCAGGATATATTACAAGCCAAGCCATGTGAGTGGCCATCAGTTCTTCAGGCATTTTGTCCAGCCCACTTGCACTCTGAGATTGTCTGAGCTACTTACGTCGGTGACTTAGTTTCACGGATATCTTCATTCATAATTCGATCTCATGGAGAAACTCCCAAGCATTGCCCGTTCCATCGCTCGTTGAGTGTGTTTACAAAAGACTACTACACTGATACACTAGTCTTACTAGAGAGAACGTACTAGCTTTTGAATCAACGTGTAATTATTAGTATTCTCACTAAAACCTAATGAACATATAATTATTATATAAAAAAAACCCACGATACTGCTTATCGGCCACTTCAAGCAGCCCGACAAAATTGTCAAGTTAACTTGAAATTTGATCCATTTGATGGTGTGATAAAAATTATATTAGACGTCAGATTATCCGGTCAAGAATTCACGAGTATCGATGAGATCTGTCACTCAAAGTAAACGCCGCCAATTTCAAAATTATGGTACTAAAAGTTAAATTTTTAACAAAAATACAATTTGTTTTAGTTGTCAACGGTAAATATGCGATCATCATAAGCTCCTGCGAGGCCCCAATCGAACCAAAATCGTCTAAAACTTTAATAAAGCACAATTATAGTTGATGCTAAATTGTCACTGTCAAATTGGCCGCACGATTACTGTATCTGTGCCCGCAACCATGTTGTGACCTTCACTGAATGTCGTCATAATGTAGAGAACTGGATAGACAATGACAATTTGGTAAACGATATAACCATCATAAGCCCCCAGATATATAATATACACGCGGTAAACAATAATCGATAAAATTTAAAAACAGAATCTGAACAAATAAACTTCTTAATAATCTTAGGTTATTTAAAAAAAGAAGATCAGAAAATATTCAATTTACTTTCATATCAATAAATATTTACAATTGTAATATGAACAATAATATGTAAGTACAAAAATATGTATAATCTATGAGCAGTTGCCGGCACAAGTCTCTTTTTTGAGGTTACGCGGAGGTTTTTGTTGGAGGTACGCGTCAGGTAATTTTTTTTTTCAGTGAATTTTTGTATGAAAGACTACAAAGTGTGTATATTTTTAAAATCTGCAATAAATATGCTATCTTAATCTATTTTTTTAAATTGAATAAGTTTGTTTTTTAATACTAATATGACGCTTAAATTAAAATAAAATGGTAACTTTTTTACTTTTACTCCAAAAAATCTACATTTTTATATGAAATTGCTCATGTTTATGATAAAAAATGGATTTTCCAGGTCTGTTTTACACGAAAATGATACCAAACAACGCATAGTAGACCTTATTAATTAGTAAAAAAATATTAAACGCAACCCTTCCGCATGCACATTCAACCCCCTCCCCCCGCGCTCAGGGGGGGAATTGGTTTTCCCTCCACATCTATAAACAACTATTTTGAGACCCTCTAGCTCTGGTTAAAATTACAAAACTGTAACTCGCACCGCACAATTTTTCTCAACTTTGTATGGACCGTGACCCTTACTAGTAATAATAAATGTGTTTTGAATTTTAATAATTTTAAAAATAATTTTGGGCTATTGTTTATATAAATTGGATAGTTTCTTGTCAAATTTCTGCATACCAGAAAGGAAACAAAATGTATAATTAATTAATTGAAATCCTTAATGATTAATGATAATAGTAATATCAAATAATTACCAATTTAAATTAATGTATTAATTTTAATGATAAATATAGGTAGTTTGAACATAATGTATTTCTGAACATAATTTGCATGTCGGATGACGACAGGATACCTGCTTCCGAAACCGTGTTGTACCTACTATCTGTACTTGTATATCTGTGTGTCCTTAGCAAATAAAATATCTTTATCTTTATCTTCGTAAATTTCGAGGATTTTTCTCTGTCACTCAAACGAAGGCGTCATTAGAGTAAGAGAGACAAATGCTCGAAATTTACGAATTTCTTCTTTCGCGGTAGGGCCGCAGTTGCGAAAAATTAGAAGATGATAAACAAAATAGCTAGTTATGTTATGACATGAAACTTTGACAGTGAACATTTTTGACGGACAAAGGCAAAAAGACAAGTGTTTTTGTAGCTCTAAAACTTGCATTCATAATTTAATGGATAATAGATTTTGCTATTCAGCCAACTCAAACGTTTTAATTTGAAAATACATAATTTATAAGTAAGAAACAAGTTAAATCTACAAATATTAACTTTTAATAACCTTCATAACACCACGTTCGACTATATGTGTATATAAATATTTAAATTGTATAAAAACAAGAACAGATTTTTGCTTTTAGATAC